>CM055116.1:1198844739-1198934846 GCA_029206835.1 Rana muscosa | reverse complement strand
TTTTCAGGCATTATTTATGCGCTATTTTTAGCGCAAAACGCCTGAAAAACTCCTCAGTGTGAAAGGGGCCGAAGGGGTCATGCTTGGCAGGTGCTTCACCCACCATGACAGGGCCTATAACTCCTGCTGCGACTGCAACATGTGTACACCCCTGGCGACTGCAGCTAAATGGGGTGTGGTTGGGGTGGGGGTGAAATAAAAAAACACATCTTAAGTCTGGGGTTTTACCACCCTTCAAACTGCAAATGTAAATTAACCCTTACTGTTCTGAGCTCCCTATAAGGCTGCTTTCACACTGATGTACTGTTTACCGGCACCATGGGTACAGCGCAGTGGATCTGCAACTTTCCTTGGTTAGCTGCGCTTTGCCATAGACTTCTATTATCCTGCAGGTGTGGTGCACTTTCTGAAAGTACACAAAAATTCCTTAATTCAGAAACTGTACCAAACCCACAGGATATAACAGACGTCTATGACTAAGCGCTGCAAACCCATGGTGTGGGTAATCCGTAGCGCATTAGTGTGAAAGCAGTGCTATACTGTTATACCCTGTGTATTGCTTCACACTGACCTGAAGATCTCTTTCCTGCTGGTGGCACCACTCTGGAGACTGGTAGCCGGGATAAGAGGTGGAGTGCAGTTGGTATCACTCCGCATGGGACAGGAGCCAGCACTACAGAGGAGCCATTTTCTTATGCGGCTCTTGCCCGCTACTACTGCTTTATATGTAGTCCCTCTGCATTGCACTATGTTTGATGCTCTGGGATGGTGGGTCAGCAAGCCCAAACCGTGATCTACCAGTCATGGTCCAGAGGCGGCTCTAGGCTTTATGAGGCCTTAGGCGAACCTTGGCACCCCAGATGTTTTGGAACTACATTTCCCATGATGCTCAACTACACTGTAGAGTGCAAGAGCATCATGGGAAATGTAGTTCCAAAACATCTGGGGTGCCAAGGTTCGCCATCACTGCCTTAGGCAAATCTTAGACATGAGGCCCTACTAACTCCCATAATGGGAAAAATAATTCAAGTGATAGACCCCTAGCAATTTCGCTCTCCACTCCAACATCCCAAAAAACAAACATGCACATAGACTTAGCTAAAAAAACAACTTTAATAATGTACACATAAAAGTCTGGTTCACAATCACTGATTGCTCCAAGCTCACTGATTGGTTGTTGTCAGGTCACCTGTGGCCAGATGACAGATGCACACCGTTGGGGGTCAGGAGTGCACCACAAGGTAGTGAACCCTATGGCTGACTGCTGCTGATGGAATACTGGGTGGTTGTGGAAAGCGGGACCAGTGGAGCACTACAGGAATCCACAGGAAGCTAGAGCTAAGGTTCCCCAGGGCGCGGAGTCTAATGCCGCGTACACACGACCATTTTTCGTCGGGAAAAATTTAATTTTTTCTCTTTGCCGAGAAAAACGACAGTGTGTGGGCTTTTCATCATTTTTACCGGCGAGAAAAATGGCATGAATCACGACGAGAAAAATTAGACCATGCTCTAATTTTTCTCGTCGTGATTCACGGCATTTTTTTCCGCGGCAGTTTTCCCATAGGGAAACACTGCCAGGGAGCCTACACACGGTCGTTTTTCTCGACCAAGAGAAAAAATTTCAGGAAAAACGGCCGTGTGTAGGGGAACAAGCCGTTCCTCGTTTTTCCCATCGATTTTCTCAACGGTGTTTTCACAGTCGTGAAAATCGATCGTGTGTACACGGCATAAGACCCAGCAGGTTTTCACCAGAGCCTCTAGTGGTGAGGATGTTACGCTGCAGCTAGGTCCAGGTCACGGCCCCTAGAGTCCCCTAGCTCATGCTCCGTAGGGTAAGAAGGATAGAGGGGAAGCAGCAGCACAGGATACAAGAATAGTGAGGGGAACAGCCAAGGTCAGGGCAACAAGCAAACAAGTAAACACGAAGGACAAGCCGAAGGTCAAGGTCACAAGCAGACAGGGATAGTCGGGAACAAGCCAATATCGGTAACAGAGAGACAGACGTAGCACACGGCAGGCAGGAACCCAAACACACAATGCTTAAACAAACACGTTGATCAGCAAACCAGGCTTGCAGTGCACAGGTTAATATAGTGTTCTGTGATAGGGCCTGGGGTGGAGCCAGATTGGGAGGAGAGATTATAAAGGAAGCCAGGTGGGAGAGAGTCTGGCCTCTAAGATGAACACATGGGGAGGAAGGTAAGCTGACAGACAAACATTACTGCAAATCCATGACAGTACCCTCCCTCTTATGGGGCTCCTCCCCCGCCTGGGCCCAGGCTTAAAGGGAAATCTCAGATGAAACCTCCTCAACAGATGTGGTGCAACGACCGCAGATGCAGCGATCCAAGACGCCTCCTCAGGACCAAAACCTCTCCAATGCACAAGGTACTGAAGAATGCCTCTGCAGAGCCGAGAATTCAGAACTTGTCTAACCTCGTACTTTAGATTATCCTCAGAGACCAAAACTGAGGTAGGGAGATGACAAGAAGATTTATTGAGGACCAAAGGCTCTCTAGGAATAAGCAAGGGCATGAGAGGATCAACAGGAATCTGAGGAGGGCCCCTCAGACCCTTAAAGATGAACTGGGCATCTAGCACAGGACCATCAGACTGGGCAGAGGTCAGTGGAACCCTGAAGTCAGGTTGGTTAGAAGGTGACATGTTACAGGAGTCAAGCTGAATAGCTGAAAGACAAGCAGAATGTCCTGAATAAGAAAAAGTAGGAGGTTTACTGGGCATGGGCTGGACTGGCATAACTAGTACAGAGGCCGAGTGAATAGCAGAGTCAGGTGTAGCGACAAACTGAATCGCATCGCAAGGCGTAGCGACTGCAGAACTTGTAGACAAGCTAGCCTGGCTGTGCGTCCAAGGGTGATTAGGGACAGACAAATGTAAATGGTTATGCAAACTGGAGTGAATGATCATCTCAGGTTCACAGGGGGCAACCTTGGGTAGGCAGGACGAGGAACAGGAGGAACCCCAAGCCAGGATCTGTCCAGTAGTCCAGTCAACGTGTGGAGCAACGCTGTATCCTGGCCTAGGCCAACAAGGCCCAGGCCTAGGGCAGCACTTTGCAGGGGGGCAGCACGGAAAGAGTTCCCGCCGGCTTGCACTATACTGTTAGTGTAGCGCCAGTCTTATGGGGCGGAATGGGCAGAGAGACAAATTAGTCTAGCGCCCCCATAAAGCGGCTGCACCGCTTCCGGTATGCGGGCGGCCAGCATTACGCAACTGGGGGGGGGGGGCGGTGCTTCTAATTTTGACTGTCCTATCATCCTGGACCACAAACCTTACTCACTGTGCTATATGTTTTCTGCTGCACCATTGGCATGGTTATATCTTCTTAGTCCTCTCCATAAAATTATCAGAAATTTTTGCTTAATGTAGAACTATAGGCAAAACTCTTTTTTCTTTTTTTTTCTTTTTGGATAGAGTAAGGGAGGGTTATAGCCCCGGTCAGATTTTTTACCATCCCTCTCCCATTGCAGAGATTTCCCTTCACTTCCTGCCCCATAGCCAAACAGGAAGTGAGAGGAAAACTATGCAAATTAAGGGACTCCATTGACTCCATTGACTCCATTTCAGGGTGGGTCTTAAACAGCAAGGGGTGTGGCCTTGACAGGAAGGGGTGGGTAATATTTAAATGAGGGGGTGCACGAGTTTAGTCAGGCCTAGGACAGCACAAAACCTAAATACACTACTGGTGTGGAGAATGGAGCCGTAACCATGGGAGACCCAAAATGATAGGAGTTGAGGCCTTGGGTAAGATAAGGAAGGATATCCACTCCTGGTGGAGTGTCCCTACCGACATCTTAACAGGGAGGGTCTGGAAGCATATAGAACCCCCTGGGAGAACAGTGCCATCAATCGCCAAGACCACCAAGGGCGTGGTGAGTGGCAAAAGGGTAAGTCTCATAGAAGATGCAATTTCCCAGTCCATGAAATTGCCAGCGACTCCGGAATCCAGATATGCTGCGACCGAATGAGAAGAAGCAGCAACATGAAGGAACACAGAAAGAAGAAGACGAGAAGGTGAGGGTGATATTTCTGGGTCCAATACTCCACTTTCCAGATGTATTGGACCCGAACGTTTTTTCGGACAAAGAGAGCAAGTGTCACGAAAATGACCTTTGCCCCCACAGTAGAGACACAGGCCTAGAGTTCTGCGCCTAGCACGTTCCTCGGGGGATAGCCTGGTCCGACCCAGCTGCATGGGTTCCTCAGCTGGCAGGAGATGCTCCACGGGTCAAAGAGAGGGGAGCTCAGGCTGACTAAGGACCAAGGAGTGCTGGCGTCGCTTTTCTAGGGTCCTTTCCTGAAAGCGAATATCGATCTGTTTACACAAGGAGATAAGTTCGTCCAGATCAGTGGGAATGGTTCTTCCTGCTAATTCATCCTTCACTCTATCAGAAAGGCCATGCAAAAAGGTTGCGACTAAGGCCTCATTGTTCCAGCTCAACTCAGCCGTCAGAATGCGGAAATGAAGAGCATACTGTCCCACAGAAGCAGACTCTTGGCGGAGACGTAAAAGGGCGCTGGCCGCTGAAGAGACACGACCCGGTTCTTCGAAGATATTCCGAAAAAGTTTCAAGAAGTCAGACAGACTAGAAACCACTGGATCATTCAGTTCCCACAGAGGGGCTGCCCAGGCTAAAGCTTCACCGGAGAGGAGGGAAATGATATAGGCTACCTTAGCCCGATCAGACAGGAAGTTTTGGGGCTGGAGCTCAAAATGAATCGTGCATTGGCTAAGGAACCCCCTGCAGGCCTTGGAGTCCCCAGAGAAACGGAACGGAGCTGGCAGTTTTAGTGAGTGTGTGGCTGCGACTGATGCGATAGGTGCAGCCGCTGGTTGTATTTGAGGTTGCGGATTCAGGGTTCCCAAGTGTGACAGGGGTCACTTGGGGCACAGGGGGAATGAGAACCCCACCATGATCTGTGATAGTCATATTCAATGCTGTATATACATGGTATATATTGGGTGTATATTGTGTGTGGGCTGTTGTGTAATATTTGCTGTGATGGGGTGTGATTGCATTCTATTGTCTATTGTGGCTTGTGGTAATTAAGTCTGCTACTGTGATGATGTGGATTGGAGCTGGTAGACCGTCTGGCTGCCTATTATGGGATGTTTAAGTGTCTTTCTGTGAGGAGGGGGGGGGGAATCACCCCTCCTGCTAAGACTTTTTACTGAAAGAGAAGTTTGAACACACCTGACCTGTATGACCATTGTCATTGGACAGTTTAACACGCCCTGTTCCCCAAGGATGGGAGGGAAGGGTTTTGAAGAGAAATGTGTTTCCATGTGCTTGTAATAAAGTCATTCCCTGTTTTTGGAACTTCAACATAGCGCTTGTCTCGTATGTTTGGAAGGATTAATCCTATGGGAAGCGGTCGCCTGACTGTGGAGGATCGACAGTGGATGTGTGTCCAGAGAGGGAATATCTTAAACGGCGTTAACCCCTTTCATACTTGGGGTGCCGTTACACCAAGGAGGCCTGGAGCTGCTCAAAGCGGGAAGCCAGATGCTGGAGGAATCGCATGACCTGAGTCTGATTCGATTCCTGGGTCTCAAGCCTGCGGACTATGCCCTGCAATGGATCATCCGCGGGGAGCGGCATGTCAGCCGGGTCCATGGCTGATCAAAGTGTCAGGTCACCTGTGGCCAGATGACAGATGCACACCGTTGGGGGTCAGGAGTGCACCACAAGGTAGTGAACCCTATGGCTGACTGCTGCTGATGGAATACTGGGTGGTTGTGGAAAGCGGGACCAGTGGAGCACAACAGGGATCCACAGGAAGCTAGAGCTAAGGTTCCCCAGGGCGCAGAGTCTAAATGCCGCATACACACGATCGTTTTTAATGTCATTTTCAAAAACAACGTTTTTCTCAACGTGATTTTTCTTGTTTTCTCTCAAGCCTGTCTTGCATACACACGTTCATTAAAAAAAACGCTTGAGCAAAGCGCTGTGACGTACAACACGTACGATGGCATGTTAGTAAAGTTTGTTGAGCGTCGATTCACGCTTTTCAGCCTCGTGCTTTTCAGTCCGTTACAGCGTGACGAATGTGCTATCTCCATTACGAACGCTAGTTTTACCAGAGCGAGCGTTCCCGTCTCATACTTGATTCTGAGCATGCGCGTTTTTTTCCCCTCGTAAAAGCATACACACTACCGTTTTTCACGTCGTTAAAAAAAACGACGTGAAAAACGGCATGAAAAAATGGAGCAGGTTCTCATTTTTTTTAGGCTATTTTTCACGTCGTTAAAAATGCTCTGGAGCCTACACATGATCGTTTTTAATGCCCAATTTAAAAAATGGCATTTTTTAACGTCGTGAAAAACAGTCGTGTGTATGCGGCATAAGACCCAGCAGGTTTTCACCAGAGCCTCTAGTGGTGAGGATGTTACGCTGCAGCTAGGTCCAGGTCGTGACCCCTAGAGTCCCCTAGCTCATGCTCCGTAGGGTAAGGAGGATAGAGGGGAAGCAGCAGCACAGGATACAAGAATAGTGAGGGGAAAAGCCAAGGTCAGGGCAACAAGCAAACAAGTAAAAACGAAGGACAAGCCGAAGGTCAAGGTCACAAGCAGACAGGGATAGTCGGGAACAAGCCAATATCGGTAACAGAGAGACAGACGTAGCACACAGCAGGCAGGAACCCAAACACACAATGCTTAAACAAGCACGTTGATCAGCAAAGCAGGCTTGCAGTGCACAGGTTAATATAGTGTTTTGGGATAGGGCCTGGGGTGGAGTCAGGCTGGGAGGAGATTACAAAGGAAGCCAGGTGAGAGAGAGTCTGGTCTCTAAGATGAACACATGGGGAGGAAGGTAAGCTGACAGACAAACATGACTGCATATCCATGACAGTTGTTAGAGGTTAGTGTACATCATTACTGCTCACTGATTGGTTGCTAGAGGTTACTGCACCATATTACCACTCAATGATTGGTGCTAGAGGTACTGCACATCATTTCTGCCCACCCATTGGTTGCTAGAGGTTACTGCACATCATTACCGCACATTGATTGGTTGATAGAGGTTACTGCACATTATTACTGCTCACTGGTTGGTTGCTATAGGTTACTGCTTATCATTATCACTCACTGATTGGTTGCTAGAGGTTACTGCACATTATCTCTCGCTGGGTGGGAGGGCAGTATTGTGGTGTGTGATGCAACTGTTGGGGTACAGTTGGTTAGATGACAGGATGCAGTTTGGGATGATGGTGGCAGCATTGGGGTGAGAGGCTGAGATCATATTTTCCCTATAATGATAATGGGTAGAAGGAATAGGATGCCAGAGGTGGGGTACAGGAGGGATGAGGATGATAATGACAGGAGGCAGGGTGGTAGGATGCCAGAGGTGGGTTACAGGGGGATGATGGTAATAATAATGACAGGGGGTGGGGTGGTAGGATGCCAGAGGTGGGGAAGAGAGGGATGATGGGGATGTTGATGAAAATGGGTGGGGTGGTAGGTCAGAAAATTGGCATGATGACAGTGGGTGGGTAGGAAGCTGGCAGTGGGGTACAGGGGGGGATGATGATGGGGGTAGGATAGTTGGATGTTAGAGGTGGGGTACAGGGGGATGATGGGGGACAGGGTGGTAGGATGTCAGAAGTGGGGTATGGGGACGATGATGATAGTGGGTGGGGTGGTAGGGAGCTAGCAGTAGGGTAAAGGGGGGTGAAGATTACAGGGGGTGGGGTGGTAGGAAACTGGCAATGGGATACAGGTGGAATGATGACATGGGGTGGTAGGAAGCTGGCAGTAGGGTACAGGGGGATGAAGATTACAGGGGGTGGGGTGGTAGGAAACTGGCAATGGGGTATAAGGGGGATGAAGATGACGGGGGTGGGGTGGTAGGAACCTGGCAGTGTGGTACAGGGGGGATGAAGAGTACAGGGGGTGGGGTGGTAGGACACCAGGCATTATGATAAGGATGGAGATGATGATGACAGGATGTAGGTGGGTAGGAAGCTGACAGTGGGGTAAAGGGGGGGGGGGGGTGAAGATCAGAATTATAATAACGGGGGTAGGGTGGTGGATGCTAGAGATGGGGTACATGGGGATGATGGGGATTTTTATGACAGGAGGCAGGGTGGTAGGATGTCAGAGGTGGGGTACGGGGGGGATGATGATGACAGGGGGTGGGGTGGTAGGAAGCTGGCAGTGGAGTACCAGGAGGGATTAAGATGATGATGACAGGGGGTGGGGTGTAGGATTCCAGAGGGATGATGGGGATGCTGATCACAATGGATGAGGTGGTAGGATGTCAGCAGTACAGTACAGGGGGGATGAAGATGACAGAGGGGTGGGGTGGTAGGAAGCTGGCAGAGGGGTACAGGGGGGATGAAGATGACGGGGGGTGGGGTGGTAGGAAGCTGGCAGTGGGGTGCAGGTGGATGAAGATAACGGGAGGTGGGGTGGTAAGAAGCTGGAAGTGGGGTGCAGGGGGATGAAGATGACAGGGAGTGGTAGGAAGCTGGCAGTGGGGTGCAGGGGGGACGACAGGGGGTGGGGTGGTAGGAAGCTGGCAGTGGGGTGCAGAGGGGATGAAGATGACGGGGGTGGGGTGGTAGGAAGCTAGCAGTGGGGATGAAGATGATGGGGTGAGGTGGTAGGAAGCTGTCAGTGGGATGCAGGGGGGTGACGGGGGTGGGGTGGTAGGAAGCTGGCAGTGGGATGCAGGGGCGGTGATGGGGGTGGGGTGGTAGCAAGCTGGCAGTGGGGTGCAGGGGGGGATGAAGATGACGGGGTGGGGTGGTAGGAAGTTGGCAGTGGGGTGCAGGGGGGATGACGTGGTAAGAAGCTGCCAAGGGGTTCACGGGGGTGACGTGGTAGAAAGCTGGCAGTGGGGTGCAGGGGGGATGAAGATGACGGGGGTGGGGTGGTAGGAAGCTGGCAGTGGGCTGCAGGGGGGATGAAGATGACATAGGGTGGGATAGTAGGATGCTGGGAGTGATGTGCAGGGGGGGTGAAGATGACTGGGGTGGGGTGGTAGAAAGCTGGCAGGGGGGTGCAGGGGGGATGAAGATGACGGGGGTGGGGTGGTAGGAAGCTGGCAGTGGACTGCAGGGGGGATGAAGATGACACAGGGGTGGGATAGTAGGATGCTGGCAGTGATGTGCAGGGGGGGGTGAAGATGACTGGGGTGGTAGGAAGCTGGCAGTGGGGTGCAGGGGGGATGATGGAGGTGGGGCGGTAGAAAGCTGGCAGTGGGGTGCAGGCGGGATGACGGGGGTGGTAGGAAGCTGGCAGTGGGGTGCAGGGGGGATGACGGGGGTGGGGCAGTAGGAAGCTGGCAGTGGGGTGTAGGAGGATTATGATTATCACTAGGGATGAGCTTCGTGTTCGAGTCGAACATACGTTCGACTCGAACATCGGCTGTTCGATCGTTCGACGAAGATCGAACGATTTGGGCCGTTCGCGCCAAATTCGAGTGACGCGAACGGTCCACAATGCACTACGCCATCGCAGTGTCATCCAGGCGCTGTGATTGGCCAAGCATGCACTGTGACCCCGCATGCTTGGCCAATCACAGCGCCGGCAGCGAGGAGAGCAATGATTGGCCACAGGCAGGATGCCTGTGGCCAATTATTGCTGATGGGGTTTAGTACACGCCCCACACTATAAAAGGCCGCCAGCGCGGCGGCCTTGTGTAGTGTGTTCCGGAGCAGGGAAAGAGAAGCATAGGCAGGGACAGTGTCATTTTTTTTCCTTTACTAATCCTGGATTCCTTGTGTTTAGGGACAAATAAGGATAGGTAGGGAGAGTGTCAGTGACAGTGTGCTATTCTGTGCTAATCCTTGTTTGTAGGGACAGAGAGGTACAGTGAGGGAAACTGACAGTGTGCTATTCTGTTCTAAAACTATTTTGCTGAACCATATTTTCAATCCTTGAGTTGAGGGACAGAGAGCTACAGTGAGGGAAAGTGTCAGTGTGCTATTGTGTTCTAAAACTATTTTGCTGAACCATATTTTCAATCCTTGAGTTGAGGGACAGAGAGGTACAGTGAGGGAAAGTGTCAGTGTGCTATTCTGTTCTAAAACTATTTTGCTGAACCATATTTTCAATCCTTGAGTTGAGGGACAGAGAGCTACAGTGAGGGAAAGTGTCAGTGTGCTATTGTGTTCTAAAACTATTTTGCTGAACCATATTTTCAATCCTTGAGTTGAGGGACAGAGAGGTACAGTGAGTGAAACTGACAGTGTGCTATTCTGTTCTAAATCAATTTTGCTGTTCCATATTTTCAATCCTTGAGTTGAGGGACAGAGAGCTACAGTGAGGGAAACTGACAGTGTGCTATTGTGTTCTAAAACTATTTTGCTGAACCATATTTTCAATCCTTGAGTTGAGGGACAGAGAGCTACAGTGAGGGAAAGTGTCAGTGTGCTATTGTGTTCTAAAACTATTTTGCTGAACCATATTTTCAATCCTTGAGTTGAGGGACAGAGAGGTACAGTGAGTGAAACTGACAGTGTGCTATTCTGTTCTAAATCAATTTTGCTGTTCCATATTTTCAATCCTTGAGTTGAGGGACAGAGAGCTACAGTGAGGGAAACTGACAGTGTGCTATTCTGTTCTAAAACTATTTTGCTGAACCATATTTTCAATCCTTGAGTTGAGGGACAGAGAGCTACAGTGAGGGAAAGTGTCAGTGTGCTATTGTGTTCTAAAACTATTTTGCTGAACCATATTTTCAATCCTTGAGTTGAGGGACAGAGAGGTACAGTGAGTGAAACTGACAGTGTGCTATTCTGTTCTAAATCAATTTTGCTGTTCCATATTTTCAATCCTTGAGTTGAGGGACAGAGAGCTACAGTGAGGGAAACTGACAGTGTGCTATTGTGTTCTAAAACTATTTTGCTGAACCATATTTTCAATCCTTGAGTTGAGGGACAGAGAGCTACAGTGAGGGAAAGTGTCAGTGTGCTATTGTGTTCTAAAACTATTTTGCTGAACCATATTTTCAATCCTTGAGTTGAGGGACAGAGAGGTACAGTGAGTGAAACTGACAGTGTGCTATTCTGTTCTAAATCAATTTTGCTGTTCCATATTTTCAATCCTTGAGTTGAGGGACAGAGAGGTACAGTGAGGGAAACTGACAGTGTGCTATTCTGTTCTAAATCAATTTTGCTGTTGCATATTTTCAATCCTTGAGTTGAGGGACAGAGAGGTACAGTGAGGGAAACTGACAGTGTGCTATTCTGTTCTAAAACTATTTTGCTGTTCCATATTTTCAATCCTTGAGTTGAGGGACAGAGAGCTACAGTGAGGGAAAGTGTCAGTGTGCTATTGTGTTCTAAAACTATTTTGCTGAACCATATTTTCAATCCTTGAGTTGAGGGACAGAGAGCTACAGTGAGGGAAAGTGTCAGTGTGCTATTGTGTTCTAAAACTATTTTGCTGAACCATATTTTCAATCCTTGAGTTGAGGGACAGAGAGGTACAGTGAGTGAAACTGACAGTGTGCTATTCTGTTCTAAAACTATTTTGCTGTTCCATATTTTCAATCCTTGAGTTGAGGGACAGAGAGCTACAGTGAGTGAAACTGACAGTGTGCTATTCTGTTCTAAATCAATTTTGCTGTTCCATATTTTCAATCCTTGAGTTGAGGGACAGAGAGCTACAGTGAGGGAAACTGACAGTGTGCTATTCTGTTCTAAATCAATTTTGCTGTTCCATATTTTCAATCCTTGAGTTGAGGGACAGAGAGCTACAGTGAGGGAAACTGACAGTGTGCTATTCTGTTCTAAAACTATTTTGCTGAACCATATTTTCAATCCTTGAGTTGAGGGACAGAGAGCTACAGTGAGGGAAACTGACAGTGTGCTATTCTGTTCTAAAACTATTTTGCTGAACCATATTTTCAATCCTTGAGTTGAGGGACAGAGAGGTACAGTGAGGGAAACTGACAGTGTGCTATTCTGTTCTAAAACTATTTTGCTGTTCCATATTTTCAATCCCTGAGTTGAGGGACAGAGAAGGACACTCGTAGAAATTATCAGTGTGCTATTCTGTGCTAAATCTTGTTTGTAGGGAGGGACAGAGTAGGACAGTGAGGGAAAGTGTCAGTGTGCTATTGTGTTCTAAAACTATTTTGCTGAACCATATTTTCAATCCTTGAGTTGAGGGACAGAGAGGTACAGTGAGTGAAACTGACAGTGTGCTATTCTGTTCTAAATCAATTTTGCTGTTCCATATTTTCAATCCTTGAGTTGAGGGACAGAGAGGTACAGTGAGGGAAACTGACAGTGTGCTATTCTGTTCTAAAACTATTTTTCTGTTCCATATTTTCAATCCTTGAGTTGAGGGACAGAGAGCTACAGTGAGGGAAAGTGTCAGTGTGCTATTGTGTTCTAAAACTATTTTGCTGAACCATATTTTCAATCCTTGAGTTGAGGGACAGAGAGCTACAGTGAGGGAAACTGACAGTGTGCTATTCTGTTCTAAAACTATTTTGCTGAACCATATTTTCAATCCTTGAGTTGAGGGACAGAGAGCTACAGTGAGGGAAAGTGTCAGTGTGCTATTGTGTTCTAAAACTATTTTGCTGAACCATATTTTCAATCCTTGAGTTGAGGGACAGAGAGGTACAGTGAGTGAAACTGACAGTGTGCTATTCTGTTCTAAAACTATTTTGCTGTTCCATATTTTCAATCCTTGAGTTGAGGGACAGAGAGGTACAGTGAGTGAAACTGACAGTGTGCTATTCTGTTCTAAATCAATTTTGCTGTTCCATATTTTCAATCCTTGAGTTGAGGGACAGAGAGCTACAGTGAGGGAAACTGACAGTGTGCTATTCTGTTCTAAAACTATTTTGCTGAACCATATTTTCAATCCTTGAGTTGAGGGACAGAGAGCTACAGTGAGTGAAACTGACAGTGTGCTATTCTGTTCTAAATCAATTTTGCTGTTCCATATTTTCAATCCTTGAGTTGAGGGACAGAGAGCTACAGTGAGGGAAACTGACAGTGTGCTATTCTGTTCTAAAACTATTTTGCTGAACCATATTTTCAATCCTTGAGTTGAGGGACAGAGAGGTACAGTGAGGGAAACTGACAGTGTGCTATTCTGTTCTAAAACTATTTTGCTGTTCCATATTTTCAATCCCTGAGTTGAGGGACAGAGAAGGACACTCGTAGAAATTATCAGTGTGCTATTCTGTGCTAAATCTTGTTTGTAGGGAGGGACAGAGTAGGACAGTGAGGGAAAGTGTCAGTGTGCTATTGTGTTCTAAAACTATTTTGCTGAACCATATTTTCAATCCTTGAGTTGAGGGACAGAGAGGTACAGTGAGTGAAACTGACAGTGTGCTATTCTGTTCTAAATCAATTTTGCTGTTCCATATTTTCAATCCTTGAGTTGAGGGACAGAGAGGTACAGTGAGGGAAACTGACAGTGTGCTATTCTGTTCTAAAACTATTTTTCTGTTCCATATTTTCAATCCTTGAGTTGAGGGACAGAGAGCTACAGTGAGGGAAAGTGTCAGTGTGCTATTGTGTTCTAAAACTATTTTGCTGAACCATATTTTCAATCCTTGAGTTGAGGGACAGAGAGCTACAGTGAGGGAAACTGACAGTGTGCTATTCTGTTCTAAAACTATTTTGCTGAACCATATTTTCAATCCTTGAGTTGAGGGACAGAGAGCTACAGTGAGGGAAAGTGTCAGTGTGCTATTGTGTTCTAAAACTATTTTGCTGAACCATATTTTCAATCCTTGAGTTGAGGGACAGAGAGGTACAGTGAGTGAAACTGACAGTGTGCTATTCTGTTCTAAATCAATTTTGCTGTTCCATATTTTCAATCCTTGAGTTGAGGGACAGAGAGGTACAGTGAGGGAAACTGACAGTGTGCTATTCTGTTCTAAAACTATTTTGCTGTTCCATATTTTCAATCCCTGAGTTGAGGGACAGAGAAGGACACTCGTAGAAATTATCAGTGTGCTATTCTGTGCTAAATCTTGTTTGTAGGGAGGGACAGAGTAGGACAGTGAGGGAAAGTGTCAGTGTGCTATTGTGTTCTAAAACTATTTTGCTGAACCATATTTTCAATCCTTGAGTTGAGGGACAGAGAGGTACAGTGAGTGAAACTGACAGTGTGCTATTCTGTTCTAAATCAATTTTGCTGTTCCATATTTTCAATCCTTGAGTTGAGGGACAGAGAGGTACAGTGAGGGAAACTGACAGTGTGCTATTCTGTTCTAAATCAATTTTGCTGTTCCATACTTTCAATCCTTGAGTTGAGGGACAGAGAGCTACAGTGAGGGAAACTGACAGTGTGCTATTCTGTTCTAAAACTATTTTGCTGAACCATATTTTCAATCCTTGAGTTGAGGGACAGAGAGCTACAGTGAGGGAAAGTGTCAGTGTGCTATTGTGTTCTAAAACTATTTTGCTGAACCATATTTTCAATCCTTAAGTTGAGGGACAGAGAGCTACAGTGAGTGAAACTGACAGTGTGCTATTCTGTTCTAAATCAATTTTGCTGTTCCATATTTTCAATCCTTGAGTTGAGGGACAGAGAGGTACAGTGAGGGAAACTGACAGTGTGCTATTCTGTTCTAAAACTATTTTGCTGTTCCATATTTTCAATCCCTGAGTTGAGGGACAGAGAAGGACACTCGTAGAAATTATCAGTGTGCTATTCTGTGCTAAATCTTGTTTGTAGGGAGGGACAGAGTAGGACAGTGAGGGAAAGTGTCAGTGTGCTATTGTGTTCTAAAACTATTTTGCTGAACCATATTTTCAATCCTTGAGTTGAGGGACAGAGAGGTACAGTGAGTGAAACTGACAGTGTGCTATTCTGTTCTAAATCAATTTTCCTGTTCCATATTTTCAATCCTTGAGTTGAGGGACAGAGAGCTACAGTGAGGGAAACTGACAGTGTGCTATTCTGTTCTAAAACTATTTTGCTGAACCATATTTTCAATCCTTGAGTTGAGGGACAGAGAGGTACAGTGAGTGAAACTGACAGTGTGCTATTCTGTTCTAAATCAATTTTGCTGTTCCATATTTTCAATCCTTGAGTTGAGGGACAGAGAGGTACAGTGAGGGAAACTGACAGTGTGCTATTCTGTTCTAAAACTATTTTGCTGAACCATATTTTCAATCCTTGAGTTGAGGGACAGAGAGGTACAGTGAGTGAAACTGACAGTGTGCTATTCTGTTCTAAATCAATTTTGCTGTTCCATATTTTCAATCCTTGAGTTGAGGGACAGAGAGGTACAGTGAGGGAAACTGACAGTGTGCTATTCTGTTCTAAATCAATTTTTCTGTTCCATATTTTCAATCCTTGAGTTGAGGGACAGAGAGCTACAGTGAGGGAAAGTGTCAGTGTGCTATTGTGTTCTAAAACTATTTTGCTGAACCATATTTTCAATCCTTGAGTTGAGGGACAGAGAGCTACAGTGAGGGAAACTGACAGTGTGCTATTCTGTTCTAAAACTATTTTGCTGTTCCATATTTTCAATCCCTGAGTTGAGGGACAGAGAAGGACACTCGTAGAAATTATCAGTGTGCTATTCTGTGCTAAATCTTGTTTGTAGGGAGGGACAGAGTAGGACAGTGAGGGAAAGTGTCAGTGTGCTATCCTGTTCTAAAACTTTTTTGCTGAACCATATTTTCAATCCTTGTGTTTAGGGACAGAGAAGGATAGGCAGGGGACAGTGTCAGTGTCATTGTTGCTAAGCCTCCTGCACAATATACACCTGAAGGTAGCCCTTATTGCTGTTTTTCCCATCTCCCTGCAGGCCATCCATTAAAATGTCTGGAAGGCAACCAAGGAGAGGCAGACAGTCAGGAGGCAAAAAAAGAGGGCAAGCAGGCTCTGTGTCTGGGGGCAACAGTGCTGGTCGTGTACGCGGTGCATTGTCATCAGCACATGGCCATGGGACACGCTTGTCCTTGTTTTCGGCAGCTGGACATGTTGAGCCACATCATGCCGAAGACTTGGTAGAGTGGATGACCAAGCCCACCTCATCCTCCTCATCCTCTCTCACCCAGGCTCAGGGTAGTGGCAAAGCAGCTGCCAAAGCGTCCTCTTCTCTGGTATCATTATCTTCATTAGTCAATCCTTCCCTAGACCCACCATGCCCTCCTCCTGAGGAGTCCCCCGAACTGTTTGAGCACAGTGTTGGGTACATGCTCCAGGAGGATGCCCAGCGTTTGGAAGGATCTGATGATGATACCCAGCTAGAGGAAGGCAGCAGCGTGAGAGCAGAGAGAGGGGATGCTCAAGAAGGACACCAATCTGGCAGTCATGTTCCAGCAGCTGCAGCATACTGCCAGATTGGCTCCAGTGATGAGGAGGGAGGGGATGATGAGGTCACTGACTTCACGTGGGTGCCTAATAGGAGAGAGGAGGAGGAGGAGGATGAGGAGGAGGCACATCTCCAACGAGGCAGGATGCCCTTGAGTGGCCAGCGTATGGGCAGCACACCGACGGAATCACACCGCAGAGCTCCGCCTGTGCAGGGCGCTGCCTCTGCCCGTCATTCAAAAAGTTCTTTGGTGTGGGCCTTTTTTGAGGCGAGTGCATCAGATCGCACAGCTGCTGTTTGCAACATATGTCTCAAGCGTATATCGCGTGGCCAAAACATCAGCCGCTTGGGCACCACATGCTTGATCAGACATATGTTGACCTGCCATGCAGCTCGTTGGCAAGCCTACCTTAAAGACCCACACCAAAGAACAAAGCTGACCTCTTCTTGCACCGCATCAGCTGGGATCTCCAACCCCACTATACCTTCACTCCTCTCTGAAACCTGCTCTGAGAGGAATGAAGGTGTAGAATTAGGTGTGTCACAGGCAAGTACTTGCGGGCACTCTGCTAGCAGTACACCGACGTCCGATTCTAGCAGGCAAATTTCCCTGCCCCAGCTGCTGGACCGTTGAAAGAAGTTCACTCCCAGCCATCCACATGCCCAGCGGTTGAATGCTAGCTTGGCTAAATTGCTAGCGCTTCAACTGCTGCCTTTTCAGTTGGTAGACTCGGCCCCCTTCCGTGAGTTTGTGCAATGTGCGGTTCCTCAGTGGCATGTTCCCAAACGACACTTTTTCGCACTGAAGGCTATTCCGGCTCTCTTAGGCATGTGGAAGGCAATGTCTTGGCCTCGCTGGACAGGGGGTCAGCGGTAAGGTGCATATTACCGCTGACTCATGGTCCAGCAGGCATGGACAGGGACGTTACCTTTCTTTCACGGCCCATTGGGTCACTCTTTTGGCAGCTGGGAAGGATGCAGGACAAGGTGCAGTAGTGTTGGAGGTTGTTCCACCCCCACGCCTCCAAAATGCTACTACTGGTTGTGACACACCTCTCTCCTCCACCCCCTCCTCTTCTTCTTCCTCCATGGCGTCTTCCTGTGGTTTGTCCTCGGAACCAGCGGTGCTCCGTAGGCGTTCAAGGGGCTACGCAAGTACGCAGGCAAAAAGATGCCATGCCGTGCTTGCGCTGGTGTGTTTGGGGGACAGGAGCCACACTGGGGCAAAGGTCCTGTCTGCTCTGCAGGGGCAGGCCGAGAGGTGGTTGACGCCACGCCAGCTTAAGCCAGGAATGGTGGTTTGCGACAATGGCACCAACTTCCTCTCCGCCCTCCGACAGGGACAACTGACCCATGTGCCCTGTATGGCTCACGTCCTTAACCTGGTGGTGCAGCGGTTCTTGGGCAGGTACCCGGGCTTACAGGATGTCCTGAGGCAGGCCAGGAAAGTCTGTGTGCATTTCCGCAGATCTTATAATGCCAGTGCTCGCCTGGCTGAGCTTCAAAAGGAGTTGAACCTGCCCAAGAACCGCCTTATATGTGACATGCCCACCAGGTGGAACTCAACGTTGGCCATGCTGCAACGGCTGCACACGCAGCAGAGGGCCATCAATGAGTACCTGTGCGACTACGGCACCAGGACAGGGTCAGGGGAGCTCGGGTTTTTTTCACCACGCCAGTGGGGCATGATCAGGGATGCATGCACTGTCCTGGCACCATTTGAGGAGGCCACGAGGATGGTGAGCAGTGACAGTGCATGCATCAGTAACACTGTACCTCTTGTCCACCTGTTGGAGCACACGCTGCGTGGAATAATGGACAGGGCACTTGAGGCAGAACAGAGGCAGGAAGAGGAGGACTTCCTTGCCTCTCAAGGCCCCCTTTACCCAGACAGTGTTCCTTCTGTCCCACCCATCGCACAGGAAGAGGAGGAGGAGGAGGAGGATTGTGTCAGCATGGAGGTGGAGGCTGGCACTCAGCATCATCAGCAGCAGTCTTTTAGGGATGATTTACAGTCCCAAGAAACCAGTGGACTTGTACGTGGCTGGGAGGAGGTGGCTGCGGATCATGTCGTCCTTAGTGACCCAGAGGACTCCGGACTGAATGCCTCAGCTAACCTACGCTGCATGGCCTCCCTGATCCTGCAAAGTCTGCGGAAGGATCCTCGTATTCTTCGGATCAAGGAGAGGGACCATTACTGGCTGGCCACTCTCCTTGATCCACGGTACAAGGGTAAGGTTGCGGACCTTATCGTACCGTCGCAGAGGGAGCAGAGGATGAGATAACTCCGGGAGGCCTTGCAGAAAGGTCTGTGCAACGCGTTCCCAGAGACTGGGAGGTTACAAACTCCTGGTCCTGGACAACGAGTTGCTGAGGCTTCGGGCAGTCAAAGAAGGAGCGGTGGGGAAGGTGGCTGTCTGACCGATGCGTTCAGACAATTCTTTAGTCCGCAGCCCCAAAGTATGATCGGTTCCAGTAATCATCGCCAGCGTCTGATATACATGGTGCAGGAATACCTAGGGGCAAGGTCAGACTTGGACACCTTCCCCACCGAAAATCCTCTGGCTTACTGGGTCTTGAGGATGGATCACTGGCCAGAGCTTGCACAGTATGCAATTGAGCTACTGGCCTGTCCTGCATCCAGCGTTCTTTCAGAACGCACATTCAGTGCTGCTGGAGGATTTGTCACGGATCACAGGGTGCGCCTGTCCACCGACTCGGTTGATCGACTGACTTTCATCAAGATGAACCAGTCTTGGATCACCACCAGCTACCACACACCAGATGCTGATATAACAGACTAATTGATTTTAAAATGTCACATCCCTTCAAGACTGATGCTGATGCTGAGTGCCTGTGCTGTTATGTTGTCTGGCTATCCTCCTCCTCCTCCTCAATGATACGATTAACGATGATAGCTTGGAAGATCATTTTGGTTTATGGGTGACGCCACCAGTGGCTAAGGCCCAATTTTTCAGCCCCTGTTTAACAGGGGCGTGTAATTAAAATTTTTGATGCAATACTTTGCAACAGGCCTCATTGCTGTGCTCCAAGTACAGTATCTGTGAGGGGTTGTAGTGTTGTGCCACCAGTGCCTAAGGCCCAATTTTTCAGCCCCTGTTCAACAGGGGCATGCAATTATAATTATTGATCTAATAATTCACAGCAGGGCCCATTGCTGCGCCCATCAAGAGTAACTGTCAGGCCTTACAGTGTTGTGGCACCAGCAACACCATCACCACCACCACCACCACCAAAGGCCCAGTTTTTAAGCCCCTGTTCAACAGGGGCATGCAATTATAATTATTGATCTAATAATTCACAGCAGGGACCATTGCTGCGCCCACCAAGAGTAACTGTCAGGCCTTACAGTGTTGTGGCACCAGCACCACCATCAAAGGCCCAATTTTTACTACCACTGATCAACAATTATATGTTATTACAATTCCTGATATTATACTTGACAGCAGGGCGTTCCAGCACCCACCAAGAATAACTGTGAGTGCTTTCAGTGTTGTGCCAACACCAACACCTAAGGGGCCAATTTCTGCAGAGTATATACGGAAGGTCCCTACTTTCAAACATCCAACTTACAAACTACTACTACTTGCAAACGGAAGAAGACAACAGGAAGTGAGAGGAAATCTACCCCTTGGAAGGAAAATTCTCTCCTGTAAGAATTAATATGGGAGAAAGGTGTCTCCTCTCTACTGATGCTTTATCACCAATCCTTGTTTCAATAAAAACACCACATTTCAAAAACAGTTGTCATTGGGACGCAAAGTGAGGTGAAATGTTCTGAACAGGGGCACAGACAGCAAAAAATGTGACAGGGGTGATAACCGTTCCCTATGTTTTCCAAAAAGCTAAAAAAAAGGAATTTGGCATGGAGCTACACTTAAACAATGCAGCTGTTCAAAATTACAAACAGATTCTACATAAGAACAAACCTACAGTCCCTGTCTTGTATGCACCGCCTGTATACGGCTGTTCAGAGTATATAGGGGCTTTTTTATTTTGTGTGCGGGGTTCCCCTTAATATCCATACAAGACCCAAAGGGGCTGGTAATGGGCTGGGGTAGGGGGGGGGGGGGTTGATGGTGTAGCTATGCCATTTTTCCTAAAGATTTTCATCCATATTACCGGGACCAGATATTGCATTAAAGCCGCAAGCAGTTTTAAATGGCTTTTTTTCCTTTAGAAATGTTATTTTGTGCAGGGACAGTTCTAAACACGGGAAACACGTGGCACTTCACAGGCATACTTTAGACACCCCCCAGGTACAATATTTAAAGGAATATTTGACTTTTTTTTTTTTCACTTTATGCATCATTAAAATGACTGCTCCCGGAAAACGTCCGTTTTTAAAACTTCTTTTTGCATTGATACATGTCCCCTGGTGCAGAACCCGGGTTCCCAAACTCTGTTTCGGACAATAACATGGATAATAGTCGTTATAATTAGCACTTTAGAATCCGAACGTTCGCATCCATTGTATTTAATAGGGTTCTAATGTTCGCGCGAACTTTCGGTCCGTTCGCGGGTTCTGGTGCGAACCGAACCCGGGGGTGTTCGGCTCATCACTAATTATCACGTCACTTAGGGCTGTGAGGTCACGGACGGCTGGCAGACTTGATTTTCGGGGTTCCCTCGGTCTGGACATCAGGGCCCGGATGCTGTCAGTGTCATGCAGACTGCAGTACCTTAAGGCTGTGGCAGACTGGCTCCACGATGACGCGGCACCTCAGGCAAGTCCTCCATTACAGGCCGATCCACCCCAGGGAGTAGAGCAGGGAGCTGCTCAGCCGCTGTATGCATGAGATTCGCAGAGTGTGGCAGAAGGGGGAGGAGCCGGGGGAGGGAAATACATACAGCCATCCACTGACCTGGGGACCTCGAGCAGCTCTCAAGTGGTCAGTCCGCCCACCCTCCTGCGGCTGGGAAAAGTTTAAGCAGACACCGCAGGCTTTTCCCCCGCGTTAAAGATGGTACAGGGACAATGACTGGGGGACATTTCCAATCACAACTTAGGAAAATTTGGCGGCCACTGCAAGGCCCCTGGGAGCACGAGTCCTTAGGCAACTGCCTAACCTGCCTAATTAGAGAGCCGCCTCTGCAGTCACCCGTCCACGGTCTACTGGTAGATCACGATCTACAGGTTGCTGACCCCTGATCTAAACCATTCCATTGTAGCTCTGTCTGTATGTTTAGGGTCGATGTCCCATACCTCAACTTTTTGAGATGGGAATGAGGGACACCTATCAGCAAAAGTATGCAGGCATAGGACACACCACTTTCCACTCCCCCTTAACCACTTAAGCCCCGGACCATTTCGGGCCATTAGGACCAAGCCTGTTTTTGGGATTCGGCACTGCGCTGCTTTAACTGTAAATTGTGCGGACATGCAATGTTGTACCCAAATGAAATTTGCGTCCTTTTCTTCCCACAAATAGAGCTTTCTTTTAATGGTATTTGATTGCCTCTGCAATTTTTATTTTTTGCGATATAAACAGAAAAAGACCGAAAATTTTGAAAAAAAATGATATTTTCTACTTTTTGTTATAAGAAAAATCGAATAAACTCAATTTTAGTCATACATTTAGGCCAAAATGTATTCAGCCACATGTCTTTAGTAAAAAAAATGTCAATAAGCGTATATTTATTGGTTTGCGCAAAAGTTATAGCGTTTACAAACTAGGGTACATTTTCTGAAATTTACACAGCTTTAAATTTATGACTGCCTATCTCATTTCTTGAGGTGCTAAAATGGCAGGGCAGTACAAAACCCCCCCAAATGACCCCATTTTGGAAAGTAGACACCCCAAGGAAATTGCTGAGAGGCATGTTGAGCCCATTGAATATTTTTTTTTTTGTCCCAAATGATTGAATAATGACAAAAAGAAAAAAAAAAAAATGTACAAAAAGTTGTCACTAAATGATATATTGCTCACACATGCCATGGTTATATGTGGAATTGCACCCCAAAATACATTCTGCTGCTTTTCCTGAGTACGGGGATACCACATGTGTGGGACTTTTTGGGAGCCTAGCCGCGTACAGGGCCCCAAAAACCAAGCACCGCCTTCAGGATTTCTAAGGGCGTAAATTTTTGATTTCACTCCTCACTACCTATCACAGTTTTGAAGGCCATAAAATGCCAAAATAGCACAAAACCCCCCAAATTACCCCATTTTGGAAAGTAGACACCCCAAGCTATTTGCTGAGAGGCATGTTGAGTCCATGGAATATTTTATATTTTGCCACAGGTTGCGGGAATATGACAAACTGTTTTTTTTTTGCACAAAGTTGTCACTAAATGATATATTGCTCACACATGCCATGGGCATATGTGAAATTACACCCCAAAATACATTCTGCTGCTTCTCCTGAGTACGGGGATACCACATGTGTGGGACTTTTTGGGAGCCTAGCCACGTACGGGACCCCAAAAACCAAGCACCGCCTTCAAGGTTTCTAAGGGCATAAATTTTTGATTTCGCTCCTCACTACCTATCACAGTTTTGAAGGCCATAAAATGCCAAGATGGCACAAAACCCCCCCAAATGACCCCATTTTGGAAAGTAGACACCCCAAGCTATTTGCTGAGAGGCATGTTGAGCCCATTGAATATTTTTTTTTTTTGTCCCAAATGATTGAATAATGACAAAAAGAAAAAAAAAAAATGTACAAAAAGTTGTCACTAAATGATATATTGCTCACACATGCCATGGTTATATGTGAAATTACACCCCAAAATACATTCTGCTGCTTCTCCTGAGTACGGGGATACCACATGTGTGGGACTTTTTGGGAGCCTAGCCGCGTACGGGACCCCAAAAACCAAGCACCGCCTTCAAGGTTTCTAAGGGCATAAATTTTTGATTTCACTCCTCACTACCTATCACAGTTTTGAAGGCCATAAAATGTCAAAATAGCCCAAAACCCCCACAAATGACCCCATTTTGGAAAGTAGACACCCCAAGCTATTTGCTGAGAGGCATGGTGAGTATTTTACAGCTCTCATTTGTTTTTGAAAATTAAGAAAGACATTTTTTTTTCTTTTTTTTTTTCTTTTTTTACATTTTCAAAACTTTGTGACAAAAAGCGAGATCTGCAAAATACTCAACATACCTCTCAGCAAATAGCTTGGGGTGTCTACTTTCCAAAATGGGGTCATTTGGGGGGGTTTTGTGCCATCTGGGCATTCCATGGCCTCCGAAACTGTGATAGGCAGTGAGGAGTGAAATCAAAAATTTACACCCTTAGAAATCCTGAAGGCGGTGCTTGGTTTTTGGGGTCCCGTACGCGACTAGGCTCCCAAAAAGTCCCACACATGTGGTATCCCCGTACTCAGGAGAAGCAACAGAATGTATTTTGGGGTGTAATTCCACATATGCCCATGGCATGTTTGAGCAATATATAATTTAGTGACAACTTTTTGTACATTTTTTTTTTTTGGTCATTATTCAATCACTTGGGACAAAAAAAAAAAATATTCAATGGGCTCAACATGCCTCTCAGCAAATAGCTTGAGGTGTCTACTTTACAAAATGGGGTCATTTGGGGGGTTTTGAACTGTCCTGGCATTTTATGCACAACATTAGGAAGCTTATGTCACACATCATCCACTCTTCTAACCACTTGAAGACAAAGCCCTTTCTGACACTTTTTGTTTACATGAAAGAAAATTTTTTTTTGCAAGAAAATTATGTTGAACCCCCAAACATTATATATTTTTTTAAAGCAAAGGCCCTACAGATTAAAATAGTGGGTGTTGCATTTTTTTTTCCACACAGTATTTGCGCAGCGATTTTTCAAACGCATTTTTTGGGGGAAAAACACACTTTTTTTATTTTTAATGCACTAAAAAACACTATATTGCCCAAATGTTTGATGAAATAAAAAAGATGATCATAGGCCGAGTACATGGATACCAAACACGACATGCTTTAAAATTGCGCACAAACGCGCAGCGGCGACAAAACTACATTCATTTTTAAAAGCATTTAAAAGCCTTTACAGGTTACCACGTTAGATTTACAGAGGAGGTCTACTGCTAAAATGACTGCCCTCGATCTGACCTTCGCGGTGATACCTCACATGCATGATGCAATTGCTGTTTACATATGACGCTAGACCGACGCGTGCGTTCGCCTTTGCGCAATAGCAGGGGGGGACAGCGGTGCTTTTTTTTTTTTATTTTTTTTTTTTATTATTTATTTGGCTTTTTTATTTTATTTTTAAACTGTGCCTTCCATATTTTATTTTTTTACCATTTTTATCGTTATCTCAGGGAATGTAAATATCCCCTATGATAGCAATAGGTAGTGACAGGTACTCTTTTTTTGAAAAAAATTGGGGGGTTAGACCCTAGATCTTTCCTCTGCCCTCAAAGCATCTGACCACACCAAGATCGGTGTGATAAAATGCTTTCCCAATTTCCCAATGGCGCTTTTTATATCCGGGGGGGGGGGACATTCCCTCCCACTGCTTGTAAAAGCAGTCTAGAGGCTAATTATCTGCTAGAATTGCTTTTACATGAAAGCCGGCTGCTGGCTGAAAAGAATGATACCAAGATGATACCTAAACCCGCAGGCATCATTCTGGTATAAACATTCAAAGTCCAGCAACATACCAGTACGTTGCTGGTCCTTGTTGGACATGTATTGTAATCTTTTTTTTCATACAGCCTATTGGCTGAACGAAAAAAAGAGATTGATTGGTGGGTATGCCCACCATTAGAATACCTCCCTTCATCCACCCACTTCTAATGATGGGCATATATGCCGAAGCATGGGGTTATGCCGCGTACACACGGTCAAGCCTTCGTCGGAATTTCGACCGTATGTACGCGGCATAAAAGGTTATGCCGCGTACACACGGTCGGACTTTTCCACGGATAAGCCTCCGTTGGAATTTCGACCGTATATACGCGGCATTAGGAGCAAAATCGCTCCTCCGCCCCTGCTGCCCCCATGCTTCGGCATATATGCTCTTTTTTTTAACTGTGGTGGTGAAATCACCTCCTACAGCGTTGGAGTCACGGCTTTATGTATCGTGGGAGCAAACGCTGTTGCTGTCAAGATAAATAGATCCGCGCTGCAACTGAATGGCGTACCTGCTAAGCAAATGGTGGTTAACATTAAAACAAAGTAACATTACAGTACAACAGTAAGACCTTACCATGCCATACCTGAAAGCAAATACCAAAACAAAACCTAGTAAAAAATAAAAAAATGTTTTAACGCAACCTGTGCCTAAAATATATATATGCCGAAGCATGGGGGCATCCTCCCGCAAAAAAGTTATGCCGCGTACACACGGTCGGAATTTCGACCGTATGTACGCGGCATTAGGAGCAAAATCGCTCCTCCGCCCCTGCTGCCCCCATGCTTCGGCATATATGCTCTTTTTTTTAACTGTGGTGGTGAAATCACCTCCTACAGCGTTGGAGTCACGGCTTTATGTATCGTGGGAGCAAACGCTGTTGCTGTCAAGATAAATAGATCCGCGCTGCAACTGAATGACGTACCTGCTAAGCAAATGGTGGTTAACATTAAAACAAAGTAACATTACAGTACAACAGTAAGACCTTACCATGCCATACCTGCAAAGCAAATACCAAAACAAAACCTAGTAAAAAATAAAAAAATGTTTTAACGCAACCTGTGCCTAAAATATATATATGCCGAAGCATGGGGGCATCCTCCCGCAAAAAAGTTATGCCGCGTACACACGGTCGGAATTTTGACCGTATGTACGCGGCATTAGGAGCAAAATCGCTCCTCCGCCCCTGCTGCCCCCATGCTTCGGCATATATGCTCTTTTTTTTAACTGTGGTGGTGAAATCACCTCCTACAGCACTGGAGTCACGGCTTTATGTATCGTGGGAGCAAACGCTGTTGCTGTCAAGATAAATAATTCCGCGCTGCAGTTGAATGGCGCACCTGAAAACAAAAAATTACATACCTGAAAAGCAAGCATGATAAAACATTGCAGAATAGAATACAGTAAAAAAAGAGCAGAACAATAGAGAGAAAATAGAGAGAGAGAGAACAATAAAACGACAACTATTTTTGGTTTTTTTATTTTATATTTTTTTTGTGTTTTGTTTTTTACGTTTTTTTTTTCTTTTTTACACTTTTTTTTGTAACTTTACAACTGTAATGGTTCGGGTCTCTCAAAATGTAATGGCATCTTGGGAGACCCTGTGTAAGTGTGTCCTAGTCTGTGAAATGCTGTACCCTACGCTAAAACTTCACTTTTGAGTGGTAGCGTTCAAAACATTCACCTTGGCAAAGACCAGGCTTGTCAGGACAGAGTGGACAAAAACTACGGGTGTCACGCCTAAATCTGCGCTTGCTACAGACACGACATCTTTTTTGGGGGTGGCTTTGGGTAGGGGTACTCGGGAGGACATACGAATAATGCCTCTCATGCAGCCGGCTTACTGCATTTGGTTGGGGATGGTGAGGTGCAGAACCGCCTGGATACAGGAGTTCTGTGACTATCTCATTCTGGAATTTTAGAAGAGATAACGTCCCGCCTGAAGCTCTGTATAGCACATGAGCGTTCAGCAAAGCCAATTGGAATAATGATAGAGACACTTTTTTGTACCAGCGTCTCGCCTTACGGTCAATTAGATACGGCGCCATCAACTGGTCGTTGAGGTCCACCCCTCCCATATTTTGGTTATATTCGTGGACACAGAGGGGTTTCTCCACAACACCAGTCGCCGTACGAATTTGGACTGTCGTGTCTGCATGAAGGGAGGTAAGAAGGAAAACATTCTTATTGTCCCTCCACTTCATAGCGAGCAAGTTATTACACTTCAAGCAGGCTCTCTCCCCCAGCCTAAGACGGGCATCTACAAGCCGCTGGGGAAAGCCCCGGCGATTAGGTCGCACGGTGCCACATGCTCCAATCTTATGATCAAACAAGTGACTAAACAGTGGCACGCTCGTGTAATAATTGTCCACATACAAGTGGTACCCCTTTCCGAATAAGGGTGACACCAAGTTCCACACTATCTTGCCAGCGCTCCCTATGTAATCCGGGCAGTTGACCGACTCAATCTGACTGTCTTTTCCCTCATAAACCGTAAAGTTCACTACATAGCCTGTTGCCCTGTCACAGAACTTGTAGAGCTTGACCCCGTATCTGGCACGCTTGCTGGGAAGGTACTGCTTGAAAGACAAGCGGCCAGAAAATTTAATCAGGGACTCATCAACGCAGACAACTTGATCGGGAGTAAACAAGGCTGCAAAACGTTCGTTAAAGTGGTTTATGAGGGGCCGAATTTTATAGAGCCGGTCGTATTCAGGGTCCCCACGTGGACGACAAAGTTCATTGTCGTTGAAGTGCATGAACCGCAAAATCTGCTCGTATCGTGCCCTGGACATGGAGGCAGAGAACACGGGCATGTGGTCAATTGGGTGCGTGGACCAATAAGCACGCAATGACGGAAATTTATGTGTGCCCATGTTGAGGGAAAGGCCCAGAAAGGTCTTAAATTCGGAAACCGTAATTGGTTTCCAATTTCTGGCAATTTTAGGCAACTGGGGGTTGGCGGCGATAAATTGACCAGCATATAAATTACTCTGGTCCACAATAGATCTATAGAGATCTTCCGTGAAAAACAGCGAATAAAAATCGATTGGCATAAAATCAGCTGTTTCCACCTGAATACCGGGTTGGGCAGTGAATGGGGGAAGTACGGGTTCTGCAGAAGTGGTGGGGACCCAATCAGGATAGGCGAATTCTGCAGAAAGGGCAGTATGGGCACGACGGGCCTGCCTTTGTCTTCTTGGTGGCAGCGGGACACTACTTGTGCTTGCCACCTCGCCAGCTTGAACTGCACTTATGGGACTCGCCACGTCACCAAGTGTTACTGCAGTGCTGGATGTACGTCCAGGCTGTACTAGGCCGCTGGTGCTTGCCAGTTCACCAGAAGGAATAGCGGCGCTAGTACTACTCTGCTCCATGATACGAGAGACCTGCGGTTCTTGCTCCTCAACAACCTCAGAAGATCGGGATCGGGTACGCCTGACCTTAGCAGGGACCTCAACTTCGTCGTCAGAGCTATCTGACGTGGGGCCGCTGACGTCACTGTCTTCTACGGGAAGATATTCTGAGCCTGAATCTGACAGATACGTGACCTCCTCTTCACTATCTGTCATGCTCAGAATCTCGTAGGCCTCTTTACTAGTGTACCTTCGACTTGCCATTTTGGGCTCTAAATTTAGGGGTACACTAGTAAGATTCACAGGAAAAAAAGCACCTGACTGTCGTCAGCAAATATATCAAACGCTACAAAAAAACTGTTAGCGATCGCAGGGATCAGGCCTGTCTCTGCGAACGCTGCAGTTATGTGTGTTGTGTTTGGTAAGTGACAGTGATCGATCGATACTGCACTTGGGTGGGCTGGGCTGGGCTGGGCGGAGGGGCTAAACGCAGGTACTAGCAGGTATCTGGGCTGATCCCGCTAACACTGCGTTTTTGGGAACCCTAAACCGCTGGGGATGCTAGTATAGATCTGATCAGATACTATACCACTAAGGGGGGTGTATGCTTTGCGCGTGGGTGTTAGCGTTACTGGCACTAACCTAACACTGCCTGGGGCGACGCAGACCCTCTCTGGCGCTAAAACCTAATTGATCTCACCCGCCGGGCGATCAGGGGGGTTAAACCTTTATTGGGTTATATACGGCGGGTGCCCTGATGCTATAAAAAGCAAACTAATCAACCAGCGTCACCCGTAACCTTTATATGGTGATCACTGGTGAAAGGGTTAACTAGGGGCAATCAGGGGGTTAAAACCTTTATTAGGTTAAATATGGGGGTACCTGACACCAATAAAAACCTGCGGCGAACCTAAAAAAAAAATAACTGCCTATCTAAAACACCAGCGACACGAATACAGCGATCGGAAAAACAATCGCTTAGTGACGCTGAAGTTAGGGGGTGAAAGGGTTACCTGGGGGGTGATCAAGGGGTTAAACCTTTATTAGGGGGGGTTAGGGGGCTACCCTGGACCTAAAGGGGCCTAATCCTAACTGCCTTGCAACTTTTTACAATCACAGATGACACTAAATGCAGTGATCAGTAAAATAAATGATCACTGCAATCAGTGACACTGTGATTGGGGGCTTTGGGGTGACCTGGGGGGTGATCTGGGGGTGACTGGGGGGTGATTTGTGTGCCTATGTGTACCTACGTGTCAGTGGACTGTTGGAGCACTAACCTCTGTCTTCACTCCTCGGCGCCGGGAACGAAAAGACCGCGGCGAGGGAGATGACATCACTTCCTCCAGCCTGTGTTTACATCACATGGCGGAGGAAGCAATTTCATTGGCCGGGAGCGATCGCGAGGGGGGGGGCGGAATCGAGCGGCCGCCCCCTCATGCCTGATCGCTCCCGAACACTTAACGGCCGCTCACTGCAGTGAAGGGGGGTCCGGATGGACCCCCCAACTGCACAAAGGCGATCACGTAGATCTACGTGATTCTGCCTGTCCGTGCCATTCTGCCGACGTAAATCGGCGGTGGGCGGTCGTTAAGTGGTGTGACAGCAGGAAGGTAAAGTCACCTGGTTGCATCCAGGGGGGTAGATATATTTCGCCCAGATTCAGGCTTTACGCCGACTTATACAACTAGGGAGTTGATGAAGCCCAGCTGAGGCTAGTGGGCTCATGAATGACTCATACCTCTAGGGAGAGTGCTGGGCGTCGTGAGACAGGGAGTTGATGAGACCAGCTGAAGCTTGTCAGCTCATTTAGGCCTCTATAAGAACTCCCAGCTTCATTAGATGTTAGCTCATGCCTGGAACCAGACCTGTGTGGACTGTCTAGGGAGAGTGAACCCCTGTGCGGTGAGGCAAAGCCTGTGTGGCTATTTGTTTGGACTTTTACTAAACCAGGGACTTAGGGACTAGGACAGCACCAGGCTGATCCCAGTTGTTAGTTTAGGAAACCTGCATGTTTAGTCAGAGGTCAAACTGACCAGGATTTATTTTGTTTATGTTTCTTTTTGGCTTTGCTGTGTTTTTGTCACTGTACATAGAGAAATAAACCGCACCTTTTGATTTTGAAAACCACAACCTCAGTCTGCTGGCCCTGTTTTTGTGTGGGGAGCCCAACCAGGGGGTCACACACACCCGCTACCGAGTTAACCCCCTCACAGTTGGTGGAGAACCAGTGGCAGTTTTTTTTAAGCCAGCATGGAGGAGATACTGAAACAGCTGGCTCTAGCAAATGCCAATCAACAGCAGACAAATGCAGGTTTGCAAAGGAGCCTTGCAGCCCAGCAGCAAGCTCATCAACAAGCCCAGCAGCAATCTGAGGCCCGCTTCATAGACCTGTTACAGAAGCAAGAGCAGAGACTACAACAAATGGAAGCAGTAATGCAGCAACGTCCGCAGACCAGTGAGGAAAGCCGTCCCACTAATACCGCGTCCTTTGGGGTGAGTCGTTTATTGACAAAAATGACTGGAGAGGATGATCCAGAGGTATTTTTGACCACATTTGAAAGGACTGCTGAAAGAGAAAAGTGGCCTGAGGAGCAGTGGGCTGGACTGGTGGCTCCTCTGTTAACTGGTGAATCGCAGAAGGCTTACTATGACCTAGAGCCTGACCAAGCAAAAGACTATGTGATGCTAAAAGCTGAAATATTGGCAAGGCTGGGTGTCACCCTGGCTGTCCGGGCTCAGCGTGTGCATAACTGGACTTTCCAGCTTGGAAAACACCCCAGGTCTCAAATGTATGATCTCATTCACCTGAGCAGGAAGTGGCTACAGCCAGAGACTTTGTCCGCACCAGAGATTGTGGAACGTGTTGTAATGGATCGGTTTTTGAGAGCTCTTCCTACTGCCATCCAAAAGTGGGTAAGCCATGGAGACCCAGAGACGGCCGGTGGTCTTGTGGATCGTGTAGAGAAATACTTGGCTACAGAGAACCTGACGGCCTCTTCCAGAGACTCTCGGACTTTCCACCCTAAGACCAGACCATCCCCAGGGGCGGATAAGAGGATTCCAAGGGGTGAGGGTGGAGAGAGTGAGAGGGTGGGAGCTCTACCCCAAGTTTGGCGAGAACAGCCTGGGAAGTCAGGGGCTCAAGAGGCAGCCAAATGGATTGTTTGCTACCGCTGCCGGCAAGCGGGACATATTGCAGCAAATTGCCCGGTTGTGGAGGAACCCATGCAATGTGACTTTCTGATGGACAGACGTCAGTCGCTGTGTGCGACAGTCGCATGCACTGCCATTCGGGGAACTGAGAAACATTTATGCAAAATGTGTATTAATGGTAGAAATGTTGTGGTATTACTGGATTCAGGTAGCCTTGTGACCCTGATAAAGGCTGAATTAGTTAAAACAGAGGTCTCTGGGAATAGCAAGGTAGCTGTTATTTGTGTGCATGGGGACACCCGAGAGTATCCAGTGACTACAGTGTGTTTCGAGACCCCCAAAGGTACCCTCTCTCATCCAGTGGGGTTAGTATCTCAATTACCGCATGATGCCATTGTGGGAAGGGATTTTCCGAAGTTCTGGGAACTGTGGGATGATCCTGAGCCCCCCACTGGTGCCCCTATGTACCAGGAATGTGATAGCCAGAACTCCTCTGAGAGTGGTGAGGACTCTCCAGAATTTCCCTTGTCAGTATTGGCAGGGGAGACTCAAGAAACTGGAGAGGAGCCCACCTCCTCAGACGAAAACCTACCGTCTGTGGAGTTTTCTGATCTGGAGGTTCACAGGGAAAATTTTGCCACAGAACAGTTAAAAGACCCCGCCCTAATAAAGGCACGGGAAAACGTAGTGGAAATAGATGGCGAGTTAGTGAACCCAGATAATACCTGCACTTACCCATACTTCAGCGTAGAGAAGGACCTACTGTATCGGGTGGCAAAAAGGGCAGAAGAAACCGTTGAGCAGCTTGTGGTGCCCAAACCTTACAGGAAGTTGGTGTTGGAGTTGGCCCATGGGCACATTCTTGGAGGTCATCTGGGGACAGAGAAAACCCGAGAGAGGGTATTACAGAGATTCTATTGGCCTGGGGTGATGAAGGACATAGAAAATTATTGTTCCTCCTGCCCTGTGTGTCAGAGGTCGGCCCCGATGCCACATTTCCGTAGCCCGCTGGTCCCTCTACCCATCATTGAGGTCCCGTTTGAGAGAATCGCAATGGATTTGGTAGGTCCTATAATCAAGTCCGCTAGGGGGCACCAGTACATATTGGTTATAATGGACTATGCCACCCGTTATCCAGAAGCGATCCCTCTCAGAAATACCTCGGCCAAAACCATAGCCAAAGAGCTTTCTCTTGTTTTTAGCCGGGTGGGTATTTGTAAAGAACTGCTTACGGACCAAGGTACACCCTTTATGTCCCGGGTTATGAAAGAGCTGTGTAAATTGCTCAAAGTGACGCAATTGCGTACATCTGTGTATCACCCCCAAACCGATGGGCTGGTTGAAAGATTCAACAAAACCCTAAAACAAATGTTGAAGAAAGTGGTGGATAGAGATGGAAAGGATTGGGACTGTCTACTTCCTTATTTGATGTTTGCTATTAGGGAGGTGCCCCAATCCTCTACGGGATTCTCCCCCTTTGAGTTACTGTATGGGAGACACCCAAGAGGGCTGTTGGATATTGCCAAGGAAACTTGGGAAAGTGAGAGTTCTCCCCACAGGAGTGTGATTGAGCATGTCGCCCTGATGCAAGATCGAATTGCACAGGTAATGCCCATCGTGAAGGAACATTTGGCCCAAGCGCAGTTGGCACAGCAGAGAGTGTACAACCGTGGAGCAAAGACCCGTACCTTTTCCCCGGGGGATAGGATATTGGTACTTGTCCCTACGGTTGAAAGTAAATTCCTTGCCAAATGGCAAGGCCCCTACGAGATAATGGAAAAAGTGAGCGAAGTGAATTACAAGGTCAGACAACCAGGAAGGCGAAAGCCCGAACAGATATATCACGTTAATCTGTTGAAAGCCTGGAGGGATAGAGAGTCCCTAGTCGCAGAAACTTGGTCACCAGCTCAAACTGGTTGCGTGATTCCGGAGGTTGGAATAGCAGCCACCTTGTCACAACCCCAACAACAGGAGGTTAAGGAGTTTGTGCTTCGCAACAAGGAGGTGTTCTCTGAGCTGCCGGGACAAACATCTGGGGTAGAGCATGATATTATTACCCCGCCCGGTGAAAGGGTGAAGTTAAAACCCTATCGGATCCCAGAGGCCCGACGGGAGGCAATACGGGAGGAAGTACAGAAAATGCTGAACTTAGGGGTGATAGAGGAGTCCCAAAGTGATTGGTCTAGTCCCATTGTGTTGGTGCCTAAACCGGATGGGAGCTGGCGATTTTGTAACGATTTTCGTCAGTTGAACAAAGTTACAAAATTTGACACCTACCCCATGCCACGTATAGATGAGTTGATCGACCGGCTGGGAACAGCCCGATACATGACGACTCTTGACCTCACAAAAGGGTATTGGCAAATTCCCCTGGCCAAGTCGGCCAAAGAGAAAACCGCATTTGTAACCCCAGACGGGGCGTTCCAATATAAGAGAATGCCGTTCGGGTTACAGAATGCGCCGGCCACATTCCAGCGGAAAATGGACCAGATACTGAGGCCCCATCGGAAGTATGCTGCGGCTTACCTGGATGACGTAATTGTCCATAGCACAGATTGGGCCTCACATCTGCCAAAAGTGCAAGCAGTCCTAGACTCTATCCGGGAAGCGGGGTTTACGGCTAACCCCAAGAAGTGTACCATTGGGCAGGAGGAGGCCAAATATCTTGGGTACACCATTGGCAGGGGAGTGATAAAACCCCAACTCAACAAAGTCGAGGCCATCCAGAGTTGGCCACGTCCCAACAGCAAGAAGCAGGTACGGGCCTTTCTGGGAATCGCGGGTTATTATCGGCGCTTCATTCCCCACTTTGCTTCTAAGGCTGTGCCCCTAACCAACCTGACGAAAGGGAAAGGGTCGGTCATGATTAAATGGACCCCCGAGGCTGAGGCAGCATTCCAATTCTTGAAACAAGCCTTATGTAGCCAGCCAGTGTTGTACTCACCCGACTTCTCTAAAGACTTTGTCGTACAAAGTGATGCGTCAGATGTGGGGTTAGGAGCAGTATTGTCCCAGGTCTGGAACGGGGAAGAGCACCCAGTCATTTACCTCAGCAGGAAGTTGAAGTCCCATGAGGTAAATTACGCCACGGTTGAAAAGGAGTGTTTAGCGGTGAAGTGGGCTCTAGATTCCCTTCGGTACTATCTGCTAGGTAGGCACTTTGACATGGTTACGGATCACGCTCCGTTAAAGTGGATGGCTCAAAACAAGGAAACAAATAGAAGAGTGAATAGGTGGTTCCTGGCCCTCCAGGAATTCAACTTCACAGTAAAGCATCGCCCTGGCGTTCAAATGGGGAATGTGGATGCTTTGTCTCGAGTACATGAATGCCTGATTGCTGGTGTTCCAACCCCGAGGTTAAAACAAGAGGGGGGGGTATGTGACAGCAGGAAGGTAAAGTCACCTGGTTGCATCCAGGGGGGTAGATATATTTCGCCCAGATTCAGGCTTTACACCGACTTATACAACTAGGGAGTTGATGAAGCCCAGCTGAGGCTAGTGGGCTCATGAATGACTCATACCTCTAGGGAGAGTGCTGGGCGTCGTGAGACAGGGAGTTGATGAGACCAGCTGAAGCTTGTCAGCTCATTTAGGCCTCTATAAGAACTCCCAGCTTCATTAGATGTTAGCTCATGCCTGGAACCAGACCTGTGTGGACTGTCTAGGGAGAGTGAACCCCTGTGCGGTGAGGCAAAGCCTGTGTGGCTATTTGTTTGGACTTTTACTAAACCAGGGACTTAGGGACTAGGACAGCACCAGGCTGATCCCAGTTGTTAGTTTAGGAAACCTGCATGTTTAGTCAGAGGTCAAACTGACCAGGATTTATTTTGTTTATGTTTCTTTTTGGCTTTGCTGTGTTTTTGTCACTGTACATAGAGAAATAAACCGCACCTTTTGATTTTGAAAACCACAACCTCCGTCTGCTGGCCCTGTTTTTGTGTGGGGAGCCCAACCAGGGGGTCACACACACCCGCTACCGAGTTAACCCCCTCACAGTGGTTAAAGGAGAATTTTACAAAAAAAAAGATTGGTTAAACCCACAAGTGCTTTTTTATCACTACTATTCCTTTATATTGGCTTCTGGAATTTACAAATGCAGCAATTTAGAAATCAGATGAAAGGTTTAGCGCTGGAAAACACTTTTTGATAGCTAAATAGTGCATTTTATATATGTAGCGGGGTGTTCCCCTTTAATCAGAGACAGGAAATTCCAGAGAGAGGGAAGTCGGGGGGGAAGGAATATAAGGAGGGGGCGAGGCCTAGCTCTTTCTCTTTGGGGACACGAGACTTCAGAGACGGATCCTCCTGTGCGGATGTGACGGAGGGGCAAGGCCTGAAGCCTGAGGCCTTGCTCTGCACCAAAGAGCCTTCCATCCTCCCCTCTGCGAGCCTGGGTGGCATCTGACTTTGTGAGCTACAGCCTTGTCGGATCGGGGGCCCGATCGTGGAGAGATCGAGTGTGTGTGACACGGCCGGTGGAGGTTTTCCCGGACTGGATCCGTAGTCCGGCGGGTGAGAGGGCATAAGCCCAGCTAAGATACTGTTGCTGTGTATAGGCCTATAGACTGCCGTGGCCTACAAGTTATTTTCATACCCCTTGGATTACAAAGTTATACTCTGTTTAAAGTGCACCACCATTACAGACCTGCCGGTGAAGAAAGAAGGACTAAGCTAAATATTAGAACCAGGCCTGGTGGGGATTCTAGCGTGTTTGATTACTGCGCCATAGGGCACTTAGTTAACGGTCGCCCGTATGGCGCACCTGTAGCGTGTGTTACTATATAGTGTGTTAGAGTGGCAGGACGCTGCCCTTAGGAGTGATTGTCTAGAACTGTGATTATTGTTACCCCCTTTATTCATATTGAGAATTAATGAGTAAAACACTCTATCTATTGCAATTCATTACTGTGTCCTTGCTTAGTTATTCTATTGCATAGGACATATCATTGATTGTTATTACTAGCTGTGCCAGAAGGGGGTAGAGCCTATTGCCGGGGGTTGGCGGAGCTGCACTCAGGGCCCAAATCTAATTCTGCGGCCTCCTTAGTTGGAGGTATCGCTACATATACATCTATATAGATCCGACCAAAATGAAGGGCAAATGAGAAGGAATGAGGGACAGAGTAACATTACTTCAAATCAGGGACAGTCCCTCCAAATCGGGGACAATTGGGAGCTATGTTCTGCTGGAAGGTGAAACTCCGCCCCAGTCTCAAGTCTTTTGCAGACTCTAAGGCCTCGTACACACGACCGATTTTCTCGGCAAGAACCAGCAAGAAACTTGCTGGCAGAGAGGTCTTGTCGAGTAAATCGGTCGTGTGTACGCTGCTATCGGGTTTCTCGTCAAGAAAACCGACAAGAAACCTCAACGAGAAAATAGAGAACCTGCTCTCTATTTTCTCGTCGAGATTCTCCTCGGCATGTTTTTCGACAAGAAAAGTGAGTGTGTGTACACTTACCTGTCCGCCCGGAAGCCCGCGCATGTTCGAAATGAATTTGACGCATGCGCGGTAGCTTCCTAGGCATACGTAGGGTATACCAAGATGGCGGCGACGGCATCGAATGTGACGAGCGCATGCTCGACGTAGTCGATGACGTCACCGCGTACACTCCTTTCAAAGAACCGCGGGTTATTTGAAACGAGCGTGTGTACACTCGGCCGGGACAAGTTTCTTGTCCAAGAATCTCGTCGAAAAAAACAACATGTTTTTTTCAACGAGAATCTTGGCCGTGTGTACGAGGCCTAACAGGTTTTCTTCTAGGATTGCTCTGTATCTATGTCTCCATCCATGCCCTAATGTGAAACACATTGGCCCCCACCGGCACGGTGTCACTGTCTGTGATCGGCCTTGATTTCCGGGACAAGGTTGGTAACAGACAGTGTTTGAAAATCCATGAGTGTCCCGTACATTTCGGGACTGTTGGCAACTATGGCTACGTCTATACTGACCAACAAAGTAAGAGGTCCCTACTTCACTGACCCACAATCTAAAAGGGTCACTTCTACACCAACCAGCAGTGGAAGGGCTGCTTCTATTCTGACTAACAATATAAGAGGTGTGATAAGTTGGGGGTTTTGTAGCTCATTGGTAGTGCAAAAAGTGAGTTGACTCTACGCAGAAGTGTCTTTTCAGGGCTTTTTCTGACCACTTTTATTTAAAATGGCACAGAAAAACAGAATATCAGTTGCCCACGCAGGGGTTTCCACCATCAAACAATAGAGTATTCTGCTTCCTGGTTCTCTTTGCAGCTTTACTGCTCACACTTAGTACCTTTGGTCCTCCTGGACATCAAACACATCCCAGTGCTTGTGCACCAACCACTGTACCTCTGTCAGCTGGTCTCTTATCTGCAGCTCCTTACTGCTGTGTCCTTCACGGGCTCGGGCCTTTGTCTGTCCTGTCCAGGACAGCACGGTGCAGACTTGTACCTCTCTCTCTGCTCCCAACACACACTGACCCCTCAGGAGGGTGGGGCACTGACCTCTAATCCTGATACTTCTAAGAAGCCAGCACACACCTGTGCCATTAGTGTGCCTGTTTTCTTGAAAACCTGGCCCATACTGCCATATTACTCAGGGTCATGACCTCTCCCTGCCACAGGGGTCACTTCTACACTAACCATGAGTGTAAGGATTGCTTCTATACTGACCAACAAAATAAAGGGTCACTTCTACACCAACCAGCAGTGTAAGGGTTGTTTCTATACTGACCAATACTGTAAGGGTCACCTCTACGTGGCCACTAATATAAGGGGCAACCTCTACACAAGGCACCACTGCACATGCATTGCATCTTTCACTTGGATGTTATAAGTTGCACTGGGTAAATACAGCTGGATAAAACAAAAACTGTGTCTGTCTTCATTTCAGGCTGCAAAGCAACAAATTGTGATTATTTTAAAGGGGCGCGTCTTTTTTTTATACCCAATGTATATATAGCCTGATTATACTTGTTCAGGCACTTTCTGTTATAGGGTGACAACTCTTTGTCCCCGTCTCCCAGTTGTGCACATTACACAAGCATGGTCACACTGGCCACAGTGTGGCCCCTCTGAAGTTTGAAGAGCAGTAAACTGGCCCTTTGTTATGAAAGTTTGGAGACTCCAGGTCTAGTAAAAATAAAGTAAAAACAAATAGTAAAAATGAAAACTAATGTGGTTCCCACATCTAAGGTTTGGTAAACTACGATAATTTTATTTAGTCTGAAGGATCTCGGTCTGTATTACCTTTCCACAACTCGTCCACCACCAAACGCAGCTTTGTGCCCACACATCTGCAATAAAACTCAATACAGTGACCATTCAACATAACGTACCAAAGCACAGGCAGAATAATATTTGCTATCAATAAATATGCTTGGCAGGATCACAAGGGTTGCATCAAACGCAGTACCCCAATATGCCCATAGGTGTAACTTTAACTCCTTCAACACCAGGCACTTCAATACCCTTCAATACCAGGCCCCTTCCTGCCCAGGTCAATTTTCAGCTTTCAGCGTTGTCGCACTTTGAATGACAATTGCGCGGCCATGCAACACTGTACCCAAATGAATTTTTTTTCTTTTTGGGGTATTTAATCACCACTGGGTTTTTATTTTTTGCCAAAAAAAACGAACAAAAAAGACCGAAAATATTGAAAAAATAATAATGTTTTTCTTAGTTTCTATTATAAAATTTTGTAAATAAGTAATTTTTCTCCTTCACTAATGTGCGCTGATGGGGCTGCACTGATGGGCACTGACAGGCTGCACTGATGAGGCGGCATTGATATACAGCACTGATAGGCGATACTTATGGGCATCGAAAGGCTGCACTGATGAGGCCGCACTGTTTTTTCATAGTTTCTGTTATACAATTTTGTCAATAAGTAATCCTTCTCCTTCACTGATGTGCGCTGATGAGGCTGCACTGATGGGCACTTTCAAGCTGCACTGATATGCAGCATTGATTATTGATGGGCACTGAAAGGCAGCACAGTCTGGAATCACTGATGGGCACTGATTATCTGTGCATATTTCCCCTGTGAGGAAATGCAGCTGATCGGCTCTCCTCACACATTGTCAGTGTGAGGAGAGGAATGGGGATAATCTGCTTTTTCCTGTTTATACGTGATCAGCTGTGATTGGACACAGCTGATCACATGGGTAAAGAGCCTCGACATTGGCTCTTTAAGGAGATCAGTGATGTGCCGTGGCTCAGAGACACTGGTCACCGTGCTGTGCACCCCCGTAGGCGCTAGAGCAGCGAGAGTGGGGCTACATCATACAATATCATCCCAAAACAAGAGGGCCGCCGCCTGCCCGTCAGTTGTCAATACAGCGGGCAGGAGGCGGTTAAAGTAGTTTTGGATCAATAGGTGACCTTGAGAGGTGGCTTCAATATTTCCTCCTATGGCTTTATTGGCTGGTGTCTCTGTGTCCTGCTGGTGGGTGTCTTGTGGCAAAGAAGTGTTAATAGGTTAGACTTTACCTCCTACTGGGGCAGATGCTTAGTGCTGATCATCAGGGCTTCCAGTGGTGTCTTGGCCTTGGAGATGTTCATGGTGACCGGCCTTCTCTGAGCCCCAGATTCTGCCTTGCAAGACACTCCTCTTCTCCATCTTGTGATCTCCATTAGGCCGGGTTCACACTGGGGCGACAAACGCTCCGACATTGGGAGCTCATGTCGCATGACGTGTGAAAATCAATGTTTCCCTATGGGAGCTGTCTTAACTGGTCCGACACATGTCGGTCCGACTTTGAGAATGCTCCCTGTACTACTTTGGTCCGACTTTGATCCGACTTCAGCCCATTGACTATCATTGAAGTCGGATCAAAGTCGGACCGCAGTCTTGCATGATCCGACCTTGGCATGCGACTTGTGCTCTGCTGCTCTTGAGGGGGAACTCCAGGCCAAATTTTAAATAAAAAAATGGCATGGGTTCCCCTCCAGGAGCATACCAGGCCCTTGGGTCTGGTCTGGATTTTAAGGAGAACCCCTACGCCAAAAAAACGGTGTGGGGGTCCCCCCAAAATCCAAACCAGACCCTTATCCGAGCACGCAACCTGGCAGGCCGCAGGGGAAGAGGGGGAGACGAGAGAGCGGCCCCCCTCCCTTCTGAACCGTACCAGGCCGCATGCCCTCAACATAGGGGGGTTTGGTGCTCTGGGGCAGGGGGGCAACCTGCGGCCCCCCCACCCCAAAGCACCCTGTCCCCATGTTGATGAGGACAGGGCCTCTTCCCGACAACCCTGGCCGTTGGTTGTCGGGGTCTGCGGGCGGGGGGCTTATCGGAATCCGGGAGCCCCCCCTTTAATAAGGGGGCCCCCAGATCCCGGCCCCCCACCCTATGTGAATGAGTATGGGGTACATCGTACCCCTACCCATTCACCTGGTGGAAAAAAAATTCAATAAAAAAAACACACACAGGTTGTTAAAGTAATTTATTGCACAGCTCCGGGGGTCTCTTCCGTCTTCGGGGGGTGTCCGGTGTCGTCTCCGCGCTCTCCGGTTCTTCCTTACTTCTGCCGGGCCTCCGCTATCTTCTTCCAGATCTTTTGCTAGCGGGGCCCAGTCTTCTCCGTCGCCTTCTTCTCTCGCTCTCCGGTTCTTTCTTTCTTTCTTCTGCCGGCCCCTCCACTATCTTCTTCCAGCTCTTTTGCTAGTGGAGGGGCCAGTCTTCCCGTCGCCGTCGCCTTCTTCCCTCTTCTCCTCTTCAATGTTGACTCGTCGCTTCTTCCCGCTGTCACATGCTCCCATGACGTCACAGTCACATGCTCCGGGGCCACCCGGAGCATGTGACTGTGACGTCATGAGAAGCCTATATAAATCGTTGATGAGCAAACAGCCAAGCATTACAGCGGGAGGAAGCGACGAGTCAACATTGAGAAGGAGAAGAGGGAAGAAGACGCCGACGGCGACGGGAAGACCGGCCCCTCCACTAGCAAAAGAGCTGGAAGATAGTGGAGGGGCCGGCAGAAGGAAGAAAGAAAGAACCAGAGAGCGAGGGAAGAAGGCGACGGAGAAGACCGGGCCCCGCTAGCAAAAGAGCTGGAAGAAGATAGCGGAGGCCCGGCAAAAGGAAGGAAGAACCGGAGAGCGCGGAGACGACAACGGAAACCCAACGAAGACGGAAGAGACCCCCGGAGTCGGAAGAGACCCCCGGAGCTGTGCAATAAATTATTTTAAAAACCTGTGGGGGTTTTTTTTATTTAAATTTTTTTCCACCAGGTGAATGGGTAGGGGTACGATGTACCCCATACTCATTCACATAGGGTGGGGGGCCGGGATCTGGGGGCCCCCTTATTAAAGGGGGGGCTCCCGGATTCTGATAAGCCCCCCGCCCGCAGACCCCGACAACCAACGGCCAGGGTTGTCGGGAAGAGGCCCTGTCCTCATCAACATGGGGACAGGGTGCTTTGGGGTGGGGGGGCCACAGGTCGCCCCCCTGCCCCAGAGCACCAAACCCGCCATGTTGAGGGCATGCAGCCTGGTACGGTTCAGGAGGGAGGGGAGGCCGCTCTCGTCTCCCCCTCTTCCCCTGCGGCCTGCCAGGTTGCGTGCTCGGATAAGGGTCTGGTTTGGATTTTGGGGGAACCCCCACGCTGTTTTTTCGGCTTAGGGGGTTTCCCTTAAAATCCATACCAGACCCAAGGGCCTGGTATGCCCCTGGAGGGGGAACCCATGCCGGTTTTTTATTTACAATTTGGCCTGGAGTTCCCCCTCAAGATTCATACCAAACACAGTGCCTGCTATTGGCGGGGATCCAAGTCGGATCCCCGTTCATTGAAAGTCGGACATATGTCGGCTTCATGTCGCAGGGCAAAGTCGGATCCAAAGAAGGACGGCTGTCGTGTCGCACACATGTGAGAACCCAGCCTTACTCTGAGCTCTTCCACCTTCACTGGCTGGGCCCTTTTATTCTGGCCTCCACAAACAACTTTACCAGAAACAAGATGGAAGACAAAGAAATAAGTATTTAATAAAACATAAACGTATGCCAATCACATCCACATCAGTGTTCCTCCCATAAATCAGGAACCCCAATTAGAATTCCCTCATAGAAATGATTGCCCCAAACAGAGCACCCTGTTAGACCAGGTACCCCTATTTGTGTGCCCTCTTATATCAGTTATTCCCCTTCACAGTGCCCTCTTACCTCAGGAACCCCAATCAGAATACCTTCATATCAGTTTCCCCTCATCAGAGTGCCAAAAATGCCAAGAATTACATTTGGGTACAGAGTAGCATGACCACGCAATTGTCATTCAAAGTGTGACATTCCGGTAAAGGTGCGAGGTAGACAAGTGGTTAAACGCTGCAAGTCTTGGACCCCAGCACTACGGTCACATGTCCACCCCCATCTACTACAAGCGGCCGATCACAAAACAGAGCCCGTGGCTGAGTGCTTTGTTATTGGTAAGAAGGACAGGGGGGCAGTGACACAACCCTAGCAGGGGTCTGAGACCTGCAGCGTATACAGCCAGAAACTTCCTACACCTTCTAACTGACTGCATTCCATAGAAGTGTGCCTGCATGGCAGGAAGGTCCTTCGGAAGGTATGAGAACGATCGCCTGCTGAAAATTCTGCCTGAAGTCAGGCGTTAATATTGGGGTGTGAGAGATAATAGGGGGTTACCAGGGGGTGACTTCCGTTCAGGGATGACAAAAAACACCTCTCAGCGGGAGGAAAGGGAAGTAAACTGGCAAAGGTATTAAAGTGATTTTAAAGGCAATTTTATTTATTTTTTATAAAAATAACAAGTCATACTTTCCTGCTCTGTTTAATGGTTTTTCACAGAGCCTCCTCTTCTAGGGTCCCTAGCTGGCTCTCCTGGCCCCTCCCTTCTCATTGGAGCTTGCTATGGGGTCACCCAAACAGGCTCGTTCCCGTGCCACTGCTTGGCCCGCCCCTCTTCTCCTCATTGGCACACTGCATGTGACTGACAGCCAATGGCTCCCACTGCTGTCTAAGTCAATAAGGAGGGAGAGTCTCTGGAGACTCGAGGCTCTTGTGCACATTGCTAGATAGACATCGGGGTCAGGTAAGTATTAGGGAGCGCTGCTGCACAGAGAAGATTTTTTATCTTCATGCATACAGTAGAATGCACCTTGGACCTTTACAACCACTTGCTGCAAAATACTGTACCTGCACGTCATTGGCTTCAAGTGGTTGTCAAGGGATGATATGCAGCTGCAGGCATAACCCTGGTATAGTTTTTTAGAGCCGACGGCCGGCTTTCTTGTAATAACTACCAATGCGGCTAAATAGCCACTCGATTGTTATCACAAGCACCGGGACGTATGCCCCCCTCCTGCCGCCTTTTGCCACTTTACCCAGGCCACTTTTAAAAGTAGTGGTGTTCGGTAGTGATGAGCCGAACACCCCCGGGTTCGGTTCGCACCAGAACCCGCGAACGGACCGAAAGTTCGCACAAACTTTAGAACCCTATTAAATACAATGGATGCGAACGTTCGTGCTAATTATAACGACTATTATGCATGTTATTGTCCTAAAAAGGGTTTGGGAACCCGGGTTCTGCACCAGGGGACATGTATCAATCCAAAAAAAAGTTTTAAAAACTGCAGTTTTTCGGGAGCAGTCATTTTAATGATGCATAAAGTGAAACAAAAAAGTCAAATATTCCTTTAAATATCGTACCTGGGGGGGTGTCTAAAGTATGCCTGTGAAGTGCCACGTGTTTCCAGTGTTTAGAACTGTCCCTGCACTAAATTACATTTCTAAAGGAAAAAAAGCCATTTAAAACTGCTTGCGGCTTTAATGTAATGTCTGGTCCCGGTAATATGGATGAAAATCTTTAAGAAAAATGGCATAGCTACCCCATCACAGCCCCCCCCCCCCCCACCCCAGCCCATTACCAGCCCCTTTGGGTCTTGTATGGATATTAAGGGGAACCCCGCACACAAAATAAAAAAGGCCCTATATACTCTGAACAGCCGTATACAGGCGGTGCATACAAGACAGGGACTGTAGGTTTGTTCTTATGTAGAATCTGTTTGTAATTTTGAACAGGTACATTGTTTAAGTGTAGCTCCAGCCAAAAAATCTATTTTTAAGCTTTTTGGAAAACATAGGGAAGGGTTATCACCCCTGTAACATTTGTTTTGCTGTCTGTGCAGTGTGCACCTGTTCAGAACAGTTCACCTCACTTTCCGTCCTAATGACAAATGTTTTTTGAAAATTTGGGGTTTTTATTGAAACAAGAATTGGTGATAAAGCATCAGTGGAGAGGAGACATTTTTTTCCCATATTAACTCTTATGCCGCGTACACACGACCGCTTTTCTCGACGAGAAAAACTGCATTTTTTCTTTTCGCCGAGAAAAACGATCGTCTGTGGGCTTTATGTCGTTTTTCTCGTCGAGAAAAACGGCATAAAAAACGACGAGAAAAATTAGAACATGTTCTAAATTTTCTCGTCGTTTTTTCCAGCATTTTTTTCCGCGGCAGTTTTCCCATAGGGAAACACTGCCGCGGAGCCCACAGACGGTCGTTTTTCTCGTCAAGAGAAAAAATGACGGGAAAAACGACCGTGTGTAGGGAACCAAGCGGTTCCCTCGTTTTTCCTGTCATTATTCACGGCGGTTTTTTAACCGCCGTGAATAATGATCGTGTGTACGCGGCATGATGCCGCGTACACACGATCGATTTTTTCAACGGTGAAAACACCGTCGAGAAAATCGACGTTAAAAACGAGGAACAGCTTGTTCCCCCCACACACGGCCGTTTTAAATGTCATTTTTTTTTTGGTCGAAAAAAACGACCGTGTGTGGGCTCCGCGGCAGTGTTTCCCTATGGGAAACACTGCCGCGGAAAACATGTCGAAAAAAACGACGAGAAAAATTAGAACATGTTCTAATTTTTCTCGTCGTTTTTAATGCCGTTTTTCTCGTCGAAAAAAATGGCAGAAAGCCCACAGACGATCGTTTTTCTCGTCGAAAGGAAAAAATTTCGTTTTTCTCGACGAGAAAAACGTCCGTGTGCACACGGCATAACAGGAGAGAATTTGCCTTCCTAGGGGTAGATTTCCTCTCACTTCCTGTTGTATCCTTCCGTTTGCAAGGAGGAGTCGTTTGTAAGTTGGATGTTTGAAAGTAGGGGCCTGCCGTATATACTCAGCTGAAATTTGCCCCTTACATGTTGGTGTTGCCACAACACAGTGAGCCCTCACAGTTACTCTTGGTGGGCGCATGAATGGGCCCTGCTGTGAATTATTAGATCAAGAATTGTAATTGCATGCCCCTGTTGAACAGGGGCTGAAAAATTGGGCCTTTGGTGGTGGTGGTGGTGGTGTTGACACAACACTGTAAGGCCTCACAGTTACTCTTGATGGGCGCAGGAATGGGCCCTGCTGTGAATTATTAGATCAAGAATTGTAATTGCATGCCCCTGTTGAACAGGGGCTGAAAAATTGGGCCTTTGGTGGTGGTGGTGGTGGTGTTGACACAACACTGTAAGGCCTCACAGTTACTCTTGGTGGGCGCAGGAATGGGCCCTGCTGTGAATTATTAGATCAAGAATTGTAATTACATGCCCCTGTTAAACAGGGGCAGAAAAATTGGGCCTTAGGCACTGGTGCCACAACACTGCAACCCCTCACAGATACTGTACTTGGAGCACAGCAATGAGCCCTGTTGCAAAGTATTGCATCAAAAATTGTAATTACACGCCCCTGTTAAACAGGGGCTGAAAAATTGGGCCTTAGCCACTGGTGCTGGTGCCACGACACTGCAACCTCTCCCAGATACTCTAGTTGGAGTGCAGGAATGAGCCCTGCTGCAAAGCATTGCATAAAAAATTGTAATAACACGCCCCTGTTAAACAGGGGCTGAAAAATTGGGCCTTAGCCACTGGTGCTGGTGCCACGATACTGCAACCTCTCCCAGATACTCTAGTTGGAGTGCAGGAATGAGCCCTGCTGCAAAGCATTGCATAAAAAATTGTAATAACACGCCCCTGTTAAACAGGGGCTGAAAAATTGGGCCTTAGCCACTGGTGCTGGTGCCACGACACTGCAACCTCTCCCAGATACTCTAGTTGGAGTGCAGGAATGAGCCCTGCTGCAAAGCATTGCATAAAAAATTGTAATAACACGCCCCTGTTAAACAGGGGCTGAAAAATTGGGCCTTAGCCACTGGTGCTGGTGCCACGACACTGCAACCTCTCCCATATACTCTAGTTGGAGTGCAGGAATGAGCCATGCTGCAAAGCATTGCATAAAAAATTGTAATTACATGCCCCTGTTACACAGGGGCTGAAAAATTGGGCCTTAGCCACTGGTGGCGGCACCCAGAAACAAAAATGTTCTTCCAAGCTATCATCATCAATCGGATCATTGAGGAGGAGTAGGATAGTCAGTCAACATAACAGGACAGTCTCTCAGCATCAGCATCAGTCTTGAAGGGATGTGACATTTGAAAATAAATTAGTCTGTTATATCAGCTTCAGGTGTTTGGTAGCTGGTGGTGATCCAAGACTGGTTCATCTTTATGAAGGTCAGTCGATCAACAGAGTCGGTGGACAGGCGCACCCTGTGATCCGTGACAAATCCTCCAGCAGCACTGAATGTGCGTTCTGAAAGAACGCTGGATGCAGGACAGGCCAGTAGCTCAATTGCATACTGTGCAAGCTCTGGCCAGTGATCCATCCTCAAGACCCAGTAAGCCAGAGGATTTTCGGTGGGGAAGGTGTCCAAGTCTGACCTTGCCCCTAGGTATTCCTGCACCATGTATATCAGACGCTGGCGATGGTTGCTGGAACCGATCATACCTTGGGGCTGCGGACTAAAGAATTGTCTGAACGCATCGGTCAGACGGCCACCTTCCCCACCGCTCCTTCTTTGACTGACCGAAGCCTCAGCAACTCGTTGTCCAGGACCAGGAGTTTGTAACCTCCCAGTCTCTGGGAACGCATTGCACAGACCTTTCTGCAAGGCCTCCCGGAGTTGTCTCATCCTCTGCTCCCTCTGCGATGGTAAGATAAGGTCCGCAACCTTACCCTTGTACCGTGGATCAAGGAGAGTGGCCAGCCAGTAATGGTCCCTCTCCTTGATCCGAAGAATACCAGAATCCTTCCGCAGACTTTGCAGGATCAGGGAGGCCATGTAGCGTAGGTTAGCTGAGGCATTCGGTCCGGAGTCCTCTGGGTCACTAAGGACGACATGATCCGCAGCCACCTCCTCCCAGCCACGTACAAGTCCACTGGTTTCTTGGGACTGTAAATCATCCCTAAAAGACTGCTGCTGATGATGCTGAGTGCCAGGCTCCACCTCCATGCTGACACAATCCTCCTCCTCCTCCTCTTCTTCCTGTGCGATGGGTGGGACAGAAGGAACACTGTCTGGGTAAAGGGGGCCTTGAGAGGAAAGGAAGTCCTCCTCTTCCTGCCTCTGTTCTGCCTCAAGTGCCCTGTCCATTATTCCACGCAGCGTATGTTCCAACAGGTGGACAAGAGGTACAGTGTCACTGATGCATGCACTGTCACTGCTCACCATCCTCGTGGCCTCCTCAAATGGTGCCAGGACAGTGCATGCATCCCTGATCATGCCCCACTGGCGTGGTGAAAAAAACCCGAGCTCCCCTGACCCTGTCCTGGTGCCGTAGTCGCAAAGGTACTCATTGATGGCCCTCTGCTGCATGTGCAGCCGCTGCAGCATGGCCAACGTTGAGTTCCACCTGGTGGGCATGTCACATATAAGGCGGTTCTTGGGCAGGTTCAACTCCTTTTGCAGCTCAGCCAGGCGAGCACTGGCATTATAAGATCTGCGGAAATGCACACAGACTTTCCTGGCCTGCCTCAGGACATCCTGTAAGCCCGGGTACCTGCCCAAGAACCGCTGCACCACCAGGTTAAGGACGTGAGCCACACAGGGCACATGGGTCAGTTGTCCCTGTCGGAGAGTGGAGAGGAGGTTGGTGCCATTGTCGCAAACTACCATTCCTGGCTTAAGCTGGCGTGGCGTCAACCACCTCTCGGCCTGCCCCTGCAGAGCAGACAGAACCTCTGCCCCAGTGTGGCTCCTGTCCCCCAAACACACCAGCGCAAGCACGGCATGGCATCTTTTTGCCTGCGTACTTGCGTAGCCCCTTGAACGCCTACGGAGCACCGCTGGTTCCGAGGACAAAGCACAGGAAGAGGCCACGGAGGAAGAAGAAGAGGAGGGGGTGGAGGACAGAGGTGTGTCACAACTAGTAGTAGCATTTTGGAGGCGTAGCAGTGGAACAACCTCCAACACTACTGCACCTTGTCCTGCATCCTTCCCAGCTGCCAAAAGAGTGACCCAATGGGCCGTGAAAGAAAGGTAACATCCCTGTCCATGCCTGCTGGACCATGAGTCAGCAGTAATATGCACCTTACCGCTGACCGCCCTGTCCAGCGAGGCCAAGACATTGCCTTCCACATGCCGGTAGAGAGCCGGAATCGCCTTCCGTGAGAAAAAGTGGCGTTTGGGAAGCTGCCACTGAGGAACCGCACATTGCACAAACTCACGGAAGGGGGCCGAGTCTACCAACTGAAAAGGCAGCAGTTGAAGCGCTAGCAATTTAGCCAAGCTAGCATTCAACCGCTGGGCATGTGGATGGCTGGGAGTGAACTTCTTTCGACGGTCCAGCAGCAGGGGCAGGGAAATTTGCCTGCTAGAATCGGACGTCGTTGTACTGCTAGCAGAGTGCCCGCAAGTACTTGGCTGTGACACACCTAATTCTACACCTTCATTCCTCTCAGAGCAGGTTTCAGAGAGGACTGAAGGTATAGTGGGGTTGGAGATCCCAGCTGATGCGGTGCAAGAAGAGGTCAGCTTTGTTCTTTGGTGTGGGTCTTTAAGGTAGGCTTGCCAACGAGCTGCATGGCAGGTCAACATATGTCTGGTCAAGCATGTGGTGCCCAAGCGGGTGATGTTTTGGCCACGCGATATACGCTTGAGACATATGTTGCAAACAGCAGCTGTGCGATCTGATGCACTCGACTCAAAAAAGGCCCACACCAAAGAACTTTTTGAATAACGGGCAGAGGCAGCGCCCTGCACAGGCGGAGCTCTGCGGTGTGATTCCGTCGGTGTGCTGCCCTTACGCTGCCCCCCCGAGGGCATCCTGCCTCGTTGGAGATGTGCCTCCTCCTCATCCTCCTCCTCCTTCTCCTCTCTCTTATTAGGCACCCACGTGGAGTCAGTGACCTCATCATCCCCTCCCTCCTCATCACTGGAGCCAATCTGGCAGTATGCTGCAGCTGCTGGAACATGACTGCCAGATTGGTGTCCTTCTTGAGCATCCCCTCTCTCTGCTCTCACGCTACTGCCTTCCTCTAGCTGGGTATCATCATCAGACCCTTCGAAACGCTGGGCATCCTCCTGGAGCATGTACCCAACACTGTGCTCAAACAGTTCGGGGGACTCCTCAGGAGGACATGGTTGGTCTAGGGAAGAAGTGACTGATGATGACATTGATACCAGGGAAGAGGACGCTTTGGCAGCTGCTTTGCCAGTACCCTGAGCCTGGGTGAGAGAGGATGAGGAGGATGAGGAGGGCTTGGTCATCCACTCTACCAAGTCTTCGGCATGATGCGGCTCAACACGTCCAGCTGCCGAAAAGAAGGACAAGCGTGTCCCATGGCCACGTGCTGATGGCGATGCACCGCGTCCACGACCAGCACTGTTGTCTCTAGACACAGAGCCTGCTTGCCCTCTTTTATTGGCTCCTGACTGTCTGCCTCTCCTTGTTTGCCTTCCAGACATTCTAATTGCCTGCAGGGAAATGGGAAAACCAGCAATACAGGCTAAGTTCAGGTGTAATATGGTCAGGAGGCACACTCCGCCCGCTGTAAGTGCCGCAAAATCCTGTTGGTGTAACACACCAGAAAAAAGCAGCAATACAGGCTAAGTTCAGGTGTAATATGGTCAGTAGGCACACTCCGCCCGCTGTAAGTGCCGCAAAATCCTGTTGGTGTAACACACCAGGAAAAAGCAGCAATACAGGCTAAGTTCAGGTGTAATATGGTCAGGAGGCACACTCCACCCGCTGTAAGTGCCGCAAAATCCTGTTGGTGTAACACACCAGAAAAAAGCAGCAATACAGGCTAAGTTCAGGTGTAATATGGTCAGGAGGCACACTCCGCCCGCTGTAAGTGCCGCAAAATCCTGTTGGTGTAACACACCAGGAAAAAGCAGCAATACAGGCTAAGTTCAGGTGTAATATGGTCAGGAGGCACACTCCGCCCGGTGTAAGTGCCGCAAAATCCTGTTGGTGTAACACACCAGGAAAAAGCAGCAATACAGGCTAAGTTCAGGTGTAATATGGTCAGGAGGCACACTCCGCCCGCTGTAAGTGCCGCAAAATCCTGTTGGTGTAACACACCAGAAAAAAGCAGCAATACAGGCTAAGTTCAGGTGTAATATGGTCAGTAGGCACACTCCGCCCGCTGTAAGTGCCGCAAAATCCTGTTGGTGTAACACACCAGGAAAAAGCAGCAATACAGGCTAAGTTCAGGTGTAATATGGTCAGGAGGCACACTCCACCCGCTGTAAGTGCCGCAAAATCCTGTTGGTGTAACACACCAGAAAAAAGCAGCAATACAGGCTAAGTTCAGGTGTAATATGGTCAGGAGGCACACTCCGCCCGCTGTAAGTGCCGCAAAATCCTGTTGGTGTAACACACCAGGAAAAAGCAGCAATACAGGCTAAGTTCAGGTGTAATATGGTCAGGAGGCACACTCCGCCCGGTGTAAGTGCCGCAAAATCCTGTTGGTGTAACACACCAGGAAAAAGCAGCAATACAGGCTAAGTTCAGGTGTAATATGGTCAGGAGGCACACTCCGCCCGCTGTACGTGCCGCAAAATCCTGTTGTTGTAACACACCAGGAAAAAGCAGCAATACAGGCTAAGTTCAGGTGTAATATGGTCAGGAGGCACACTCCACCCGCTGTACGTGCCGCAAAATCCTGTTGGTGTAACACACCAGGAAAAAGCAGCAATACAGGCTAAGTTCAGGTGTAATATGGTCAGGAGGCACACTCCGCCCGCTGTGAGTGCCGCAAAATCCTGTTGGTGTAAGACACCAGGAAAAAGCAGCAATACAGGCTAAGTTCAGGTGTAATATGGTCAGGAGGCACACTCCGCCCGCTGTAAGTGCCGCAAAATCCTGTTGGTCTAACACACCAGGAAAAAGCAGCAATACAGGCTAAGTTAAGGTGTAATATGGTCAGGAGGCACACTCCGCCCGCTGTAAGTGCCGCAAAATCTTGTTGGTGTAACACACCAGGAAAAAGCAGCAATACAGGCTAAGTTCAGGTGTAATATGGTCAGGAGGCACACTCCGCCCGCTGTAAGTGCCGCAAAATCCTGTTGGTGTAACACACCAGGAAAAAGCAGCAATACGGGCTAACTTCAGGTGTATAATGTGCAGGAGGCTTAGCAACAATGACACTGACACTGTCCCCTGCCTATCCTTCTCTCTCCCTGCACACAAGGTTTATCAAAGTATATGACACTGACACTCTCCCTGCCTATCCTTCTCTCTCCCTGCACACAAGGTTTAGCAAAGAATATGACACTGACACTGTCCCCTGCCTATCCTTCTCTCTCCCTGCACACAAGGTTTATCAAAGTATATGACACTGACACTCTCCCTGCCTATCCTTCTCTCTCCCTACACACAATGTTTAGCAAAGAATATGACACTGACACTCTCCCTGCCTATCCTTCTCTGTCCCTACACACAAGGTTTAGCAAAGAATGGATTTGACACTGTCCCTGCCTATCCTTCACTTTCCCTGCTTCGGAACACACTACACGAGGCCGCCGCGCTGGCGGCCTTTTATAGTGTGGGGCGTGTACTAAACCCCCTCAGCTATAATTGGCCACAGGCATCCTGCCTGTGGCCAATCATTGCTCTCCTCGCTGCCGGCGCTGTGATTGGCCAAGCATGCAGGGTCACAGTGCATGCTTGGCCAATCACAGCGCCGGGATTACACTGCGATGGCGCAGTGTATTATGGGCCGTTCGCGTCACTCGAATTTGGCGCGAACGGCCCAAATCGTTCGTTGTTCGCCGAACGCGCGAACAGCCGATGTTCGACTCGAACCTATGTTCGACTCGAACACCGAGCTCATCCCTAGTGTTCGGTCACATCAGAAAATCTGTGAGATTAGCAGGCTTGCCTCTGCTTTTAAAATTCAACAACAAAACAGTGTTACGGACTTCTAAATACTTAGTTTCACTATATTAGCTGAGTTTACTGTTAAAAATAACTTTGTAAAGCAAGTCTCCGGTGGGTGTATAAGGATGTCCGCTTGCCAATGTTCCATCAGATTAGGTGACCCGTCACAATTGGTAACAGAAGTGACGTTTTGTCGCCGCCATCTTGCTACACCCCGCACTCCACCACAGTAAAGATACACTGAGAAGGGGGCAAGCGAACATCTTTTTACTCCCATCAGAGTTTTGCATTTTACACTTTTTTTTTTAACAGTAAACTGAGTTGATATAGTGAAATACAGAATTTACAACTCTGTGTATATGTTTACATGATGAATTTTAAAAGCAGCAAACTTCTGTCCGATTAGCAAACCTGTGAGATGAGCAGGCTTGCTTTTAAAATTCAAAATGTAAACAGTCAGACGGAGTTTTAAGTGCTGTACTTCACTATATCAACTCAGTCTACTGCAGTGTTGCCAACCCCCTGAAGTGAAATTTACTGGCAAGGATGCCAAAATTTCTGTACAGCACCAATTTTTTACTGGCAAAAATAATGAAGATTACTGGCAGAGCCGCATTTTTTACTGATGCTGCAAAAAAGTACCTAAAATTACGTTTTTTAGTGCTAAACAGTGCAAATATCAATATTTCAACTATAAACACACAGCTAATGCTAATATCAATGTGTTTAAGTTAAACAAAAGTAAAAAAACATTTTTCTCAATTCACATGAAGGTTAGGTTACTATAACCCAGCCAGCACAGAGTTCCCTCTTACATCAGAGTCTGCAGGATGTCCCCTTACAGTGCAAGGGAACTCTTATGTAAAGGGGAACGCTGCAGATCATGATGTAAGGAGGCACTCTGATGTGGAGGGGGGCTCTGGTGAATAGAGACCACCTTCCACAGAGTGAATAGACTAAGGTAAGGGGGGGGGGGGGACTAATATAGTTCAGTATCCAAATAGCAATGCGATTTAAGGTAGATATTAAAAGGTAAAAAAAACATATTTCTGTTATTTTCAATATAAAATTAGTCCATCAGTTTTTGTTCACCATCTGCCCCCTCACCTCCTGCCACCACCATCACCTCCTGCCACCACCATCACCTCCTGCCACCACCTGCTCCTCCTGCCACCACCTGCTCCTCCTGCCACAGTCACCTCTTGCCACCACTACCAGCTCCTCCTGCCACCGTCACCTCCTGCCGCCACCACCAGCTCCTCCTGCCACCACCAGCCCCTCCTGCCACCACCACCAGCTCCTCCTGCCACCACCAGCCCCTCCTGCCGCCACCACCAGCTCCTCCTGCCACCACCAGCCCCTCCTGCCGCCACCACCAGCTCCTCCTGCCGCCACCACCAGCTCCTCCTGCCGCCACCACCAGCTCCTCCTGCCGCCACCAGCTCCTCCTGCCACCACCAGCTCCTCCTGCCACCACCACCAGCTCCCGCCACCATCTCCTGCCACCACCAGCTCCTCCTGCCACCACCAGCTCCTCCTGCCGCCACCACCAGCTCCTGCCGCCACCACCAGCTCCTGACGCCACCACCACCAGCTCCCACCACCACCACCAGCTCCCACCACCACCATCTCCTGCCACCACCAGCTCCTCCTGCCACCACCAGCTCCTCCTGCCACCACCAGCTTCTTCTGCCACCACCAGCTCCTTCTTCTGCCACCACCAGCTCCTTCTTCTGCCCCCACCTGCTCCTAGTGCCACCACCAGCTCCTTCTGCCTCTGTCACCTCCTGCCATCACCAGCTCCTGCCACCATCACCAGCTCCTGCCACCACCAGATCCTTCTGCCACCACCAGCTCCCACCACCATCTCCTGCCACCACCAGCTCCTACCACCATCTCCTGCCACCACCAGCTCCTCCTGCCACCACCAGCTCCTGCCGCCACCACCAGCTCATCCGGCCGCCACCACCAGCTCCTGCCGCCACCACCAGCTCCCGCCGCCACCACCAGCTCCCACCACCAGCTCCTCCTGCCACCACCAGCTCCTCCTGCCACCATCACCAGCTCCTGCCTCCATCACCTCCTGCCACCAGTCTGCAACTTGCAGCCTCAACTACTAGTCTGCTGACTGACTCACCAAGTCCAATTTAAGAGACACACACTGGGCACAGCGACGGCGAGCAGCAGCAGCCAGCAGGCTCCACAGTCCACACATTCATCTGGGCAGGCAGGCAGGGGTCCGTCCGTTGCTCCGGTGGGGGGTATGTGTGCTGCTGTCACTGCTGTGGTCCGTACTCCGACCCCATCACTCAGGCTCCCGAGTCCCGCCGCTCAGCTCTCTTAGTCTCCCGTTTTTAGACTGGCGGCGGTGTTGGCGCGAAAATGCGCTGAGAGAGGTCATTGGCTGCGGCGCGGCGGGTGGGCTGGGCAGAGGCTGTGAAGGAGTCAGACTCGGCGGCTCAGATTCAGATTTTCTCGGCGATTTCCAGAATTGCGCATGCGCAGTTCGGACCCGATGCGATCGGCACCATTTTTACTGGCACATTTCCCTTACTACGGACATTTACGGACAGGGAAAAAGTGCCTTTTATTTACGTATTGTCCGTAATTCTACGTACGGTTGGCAACACTGGTCTACTGTTAAAAAAAGTGTAAAATGCAAGACTTCGGTGGGCATACCTCCCAACTGGCACGGATTGTGCGGGTTTTACCCGCAGAGGCTCCTCCTTCCCGCACTCCCGCGAGACTATCATGTTTCCCGCACAGCAGGAAACATGAACAGAAGAAGAGGAGCAGCAGCAGCAGGTAAGAGCCCCCCCCGCGATCGGTGCACTAGTATGCCCCCAAACCCCCCCCCCCCCCTTCAACAATTTTTTTTTTTTTTTTGCAAGTCCTTTTTTTTTTTTTTTTAAATGTTCCGGCGGCAACCATCACCCCCCCCCCCCCGCTCAACAACTTCTGTGGCAATTCCCGTTTTTTTTTGTTTTGCCAATGTCCCCCGCACCCCCCCCCTGCTCAACAACTCTGGTTGGCAGGGGAGAGGGGACATCAGAATGTCCCGCGAAGGGACTTTACAAAGTTGGGAGGTATGTCGGCGGGTGTATTTTTACTATGGTAGAGTGTGAGGTGTAGCAAGATGGCGACGACGAAACCTCACTTCTGTTACCAATCTGACGGGTCGCCATATCCATATCCAGGGCCGCCATCAGGAATTTTGGGACCCCTTACACAGCTTCAGGCATGGGCCCCCTGGAGCAGAGAACCGGGGGGGTGCTGCCGCTGCAAATTGAGAAGGGGGGTGCCACGTATTGAGAGGCGGGGGGGGGGGGGGGTGCTGCCGCCGCGAATTATTGAGGTTGCCATCTGGGCCCTTGGGGACCTCTGGGCCCCTTACAAAAAAATAATAAAATAAAATAAAATGGTATAATTTCATCCCCTCTTTTCATGTTCAAAAAATAATTAAAAAAATAAAAAATACAAATAATATGTAGCGGCCTCACCCCCTTTTCTCTGTCTAGGGGTATGTTGTAGGTGAGGGTGAGATGCGCTACGGCCCATGTCCTCCCCATTGTAGCAGGTGAGGTGAAGGCCAGTACCAAGTATTCTTCTCGGGCCTGTGTGTTTCTATTACAACCAAGTCTTGCTGTGCTGACACTTCCCCTTCACTCCCATCAACCAAAGTTCCACACACCGATAAGGATCCAACACTTCTTTTATTGTAACACACACAATAAACAGTTCTCTGTTGGCCAATTAGTTGAGATCCATAAACAGTTCAATACGGTGGGGTGAGCAGGTCGAGGCACTGTCCTAATGATAAACTAAACCACTGTGGTTTCACCAGCGGTTGCTATAGCCATTGGCTAGAGAGAGGAACTTGAAATGTATGAGTCTCTACCAGCGACTCTGAAGAACATGAATGGAGTACCTTCGCTGCGTTGCGGCCCCTGTCAGGGGGAAGATGTCCCTCCAAGGGAGTTACCAGAGGCCCCTCCATCACCGTGTTGATGCTGCTCCGGACTCTTCAGACGGTTAACCTCTCTGGCCTCCTCACCTCAGACATGGGCCCCATCCACCTCAGGGTCCCTTGGAATCATCCGCCCTTGCGGACCAAAAAACGCTAAAAAACGCTCGCGGCCAGCGTTTTTGAGCGTTTATGAGCGTTTTTTCGGCGTTTGTCTTTTTTTGCGTTTTTTTCTGCCGAAAAACGGCACTTTGAACGCAAATTTCTTGCGTTCAGAAAAAAGCCCATTAACTCCACTGCTCATTAAAGCTAAAAAACGTTATGTGTACATGAACACATAGGCTAACATAGAGTGCAGTTAATGGGCTTTTTAAAAAAACGCCAAAACGCCCATTAACTGCAGTTTATCAGCTTCTGTGTACATGGAGCCTTAAGGTGCCTGAGATGGACGCCAACACTGCTCCGACCAGGCCATGGGCGCCTGGGCTGGAACTCCGGACCGACCGCACCCAGGCCTAAGGTGCCTGGGCGCCGGATGTAGAAGACCTCGTGGCGAGGGCGTCTCTCCCCCTTATCTCCTCCCGTGATGCCACAGCAGGTTCTCCGCCCCCGCTGTACCACCGCCGGAACGGGACAAAAAGGACAGCACTGCGGCAGTGATTCTACCTCGACCTGTGGGAACACCGCCACCCCAGGCCAAGGAGAATAATACACCACCAAAGTCCTCCACGATTGAAAGTGGTCCAAATCCTCTATGATTTACACACACCTGGGTCATACTACCCAGGTGTATCCCCCTAAATTTGGACCCCCGCTACAAATATAAAAAAAAAGGGGGGTTGCCATCTGGGGCCCTTAGGACCTCAGGGCCCCTGGGCCCCTTACAAAAAAAAAGTGGGGGTTGCCATCCGGGCAAAAAAAAATAATTAAAAAATAATTAAAAATAAATAAAAAATAAAAAATTATTAAAAAATGTTTTAAATTTTTTATAAAAAAAATAAAAAAAGGGGGGTTACCATCCGGGGCGCTGGGGACCTCCGGGCCCCTTACAAAAAAAAGAAAAAAAAAAAGGGGGGTTACCACCCGGGCGAGGAAAGGAAGGTGCGCCAAACTTAGTTTGGCGCACCTTCCTTTCCTCATTTATCTTCCAGAGCCTGCTTCTGCCTATGGTAGCTGCCACTGGTGCATGCATCATTTGATGGACATTGGAATTTTTCAGTGTATTTTCCAGTGACATTTTAACTCCTATTATGCCAGAACTATTTTTACGCCATTTCACCTTTTTCTGTTGCCACCCGGGCCCCTAGGGACCTCAGGGCCCCTTTCAGGTGTACTGCCTGTACCACCCTGATGGCGGCCCTGGCCATATCTGACGGAACACCAACTTCTAACTCCAGGCTTACTGCAGAAGAGTGCGGGTGTACCAAGATGGGCGCGAGGCAATGTCACTTCGGCTACGCATCACACATGCATACTTGCCAACAGTCCAGATTTTCCCGGGACAATCACAATTTTGGGACCCTCGTCCCGATCGGAGCTCGTCCCGATTAATTACCCGGGATTTTGCCCCGGGAAAATGGGGAATGTTTTAGCAAAAAGATGGCCGCCATCGTGAGGACTACTCCCCTTGTGTTCAGTGGAGAGGGGAGGGGCAGCCAATCGGCTTCTCTCTTCAGTGTACAAGTAGACAATTCTCTTGTACACTGAAGGCGATTGGTTATATGGCCCGGAGGCTGCTCCCCTCTCCACTGAACACACGGAGAAAGCCGGGAACAACTGACTAGCTGCCGCTGAAGGGGATAGACGCGACATGGAGGGCTCTGCTGCCAGGGACACACAGATGTGAGACCGGTTTCACTGATGGGGACACAGATGAAAGGAGGGAATCCGCTGCCGGGGACACTGATTTAAGGAGGGACTCCACTGCCGGGGACACTGATTTAAGGAGGGACTCCACTGCCGGGGACACTGATTTAAGGAGGGACTCCACTCCCGGGGACACTGATTTAAGGAGGGACTCCGCTGCCAGGGACACTGATTTAAGGAGGGCTCCGCTGCCGGAGACACTGATTTAAGGAGGGCTCCGCTGACGGGGACACTGATTTAAGGAGTGACTCCTCTGATGGAGACACTGATGTAAGGAGGGGCTCCGCTGATGGGGACACTGATGTGAGGAGGGAATCTGCTGATGGGGACACTCATGTGAGGAGGGGCACCGCTGATGGGGACACTAATTTAAGGAGGGACTCCGCTGATGGGGACACTGATGTGAGGAGGGACTCCGCTGATGGGGACACTGATGTGAAGAGGGTTCTGCTGATGGGGACACTGATGTGAAGAGGGCTCTGCTGATGGGGACACTGATTTAAGGAGGAACTCTGCTGCCGGAGACACTGATTTAAGGAGGGCTCCGCTGACGGGGACACTGATTTAAGGAGGGGCTCCGCTGATGGGGACACTGATTTAAGGAGGGGCTCTGCTGATGGGGACACTGATGTGAGGAGGAACTCCGCTGATGGGGACACTGATGTAAGGAGGGACTCCGCTGATGGGGACACTGATGTGAGGAGGGACTCCGCTGATGGGGACACTGATGTGAGGAGGGACTCCGCTGATGGGGACACTGATTTAAGGAGGGACTCCGCTGATGGGGACACTGATGTAAGAAGGGGCTCCGCTGATGGGGACACTGATGTGAGGAGGGAATCTGCTGATGGGGACACTGATGTGAGGAGGGGCTCCGCTGATGGGGACACTGATTTAAGGAGAGACTCCGCTGATGGGGACACTGATGTGAGGAGGGACTCCGCTGATGGGGACACTGATGTGAGGAGGGACTCCGCTGATGGGGACACTGATGTGAAGAGGGCTCTGCTGATGGGGACACTGATTTAAGGAGGAACTCCGCTGCCGGAGACACTGATTTAAGGAGGGCTCCGCTGATGGGGACACTGATTTAAGGAGGGGCTCCGCTGATGGGGACATTGATGTGAGGAGGGGCTCCGCTGATGGGGACACTGATTTAAGGAGGGACTCCGCTGATGGGGACACTGATGTGAGGAGGGACTCCGCTGATGGGGACACTGATGTGAGGAGGGACTCCGCTGATGGGGACACTGATTTAAGGAGGGACTCCGCTGATGGGGACACTGATGTAAGGAGGGGCTCCGCTGATGGGGACACTGATGTGAGGAGGGAATCTGCTGATGGGGACACTAATGTGAGGAGGGGCTCCGCTGATGGGGACACTGATTTAAGGAGGGACTCCGCTGATGGGGACACTGATGTGAGGAGGGACTCCGCTGATGGGGAAACTGGTGTGAAGAGGGCTCTGCTGATGGGGACACTGATTTAAGGAGGAACTCCACTGCCAGAGACACTGATTTAAGGAGCGCTATGCTGACGGGGACACTGATTTAAGGAGGGACTCCGCTGATGGGGACACTGATGTGAAGAGGGCTCTGCTGATGGGGACACTGATTTAAGGAGGAACTCCGCTGATGGGGACACTGATTTAAGGAGGGGCTCTGCTGATGGGTACACTGATGTAAGGAGGGGCTCTGCTGGGGGCACCTGATGTAAGGAGGGACTCCGCTGGAGGCACCTGATGTAAGGAGGGACTCCACTGGGGCACCTGATGTAAGGAGGGACTCCGCTGGGGGCACCTGATGTAAGGAGGGACTCCGCTGGGGGCACCTGATGTAAAGAGGGACTCCGCTGGGGGCACCTGATGTAAGGAGGGACTCCGCGGGGGGCACCTGATGTAAGGAGGGACTCCGCTGGGGGCACCTGATGGCATCTAGTGGCAGGCGACGTGGCAGGGAACACACTCAGGGCTTCCACCGATTCAGCATTATGGTGAGTTGAATGATTTCATTTTATATTACAATTAGGGATGGGCCCGGTGCTCGATTCGAACCCATGTTCGAATCGAGCATCGGGCGTTCGCTCGCTCGTCGAGCCCAGAACTATTTGGGCCGTTCGCATCACATTCGTGTGATGCGAGCGGCCCCGCAATGCATTGCGGCCGGCGCGGCCGGCGCAGTGCATTGCTGGCTGATGATTGGCCAAGCATGCACTGTGACCCCGCATGCTTGGCCAATCACAGCGCCCGAAACTCGGAGAGCAATAATTGGCTACAGGCAGGACGGCTGTAGCCAATTACAGCTCAGGGGCTTTAGTACACGCCCCACCATTTAAAAGGCCGCCACGCCATCGGCCCCGGTCACATGAGTTCCGGCTTTAGGAGAGATTAGTCTGCTGATTCTGTCTTTGCTTGATACTGAAAGATTTGCTCTTCTTTGCTAAACCATTGGCTATTTCTTTGCTAAACCATTGCTACCTAAGTCATTGATCGTTCATTGCTGCTGATTGCACAGTTAGTGTGTTATTAGCTGCTGCTGGGGATTAGTCTGGTGCGTGCTTACTGTTAGTACAGTATTGCAGTAGTACCAACCGCAGTGCTGTTAGCACAGCATTGCACCCCAACAGCACCCATAGGACTTCTAGTGTGTTAGTGGCAGCAAACAGAGCTCCTATATTTTCTTCTCAGCAGCACCCATAGGACTTCTAGTGTGTTAGTGGCATCACACAGAGCTCCTATATTTTCTTCTCAGCAGCACCCATAGGACTTCTAGTGTGTTAGTGGCAGCAAACAGAGCTCCTATATTTTCTTCTCAGCAGCACCCATAGGACTTCTAGTGTGTTAGTGGCAGCAAACAGAGCTCCTATATTTTCTTCTCAGCAGCACCCATAGGACTTCTAGTGTGTTAGTGGCAGCAAACAGAGCTCCTATATTTTCTTCTCAGCAGCACCCATAGGACTTCTAGTGTGTTAGTGGCAGCAAACAGAGCTCCTATATTTTCTTGTCAGCAGCACACATAGTACCTATAGTGTGTTAGTGTCAGCACCCATAGGACCTACAGTGTGTTGTGAGCACACATAGGAGTTCTATTTTTTATACTATATACACTACCGACTACAATGGCTGGAAGACCGCCAAGGAGAGGCAGAGCGTGCCGAGGCAAGAACACAGGGCAGGCAGGCTCTGTTTCTAGAGACAACAGTGCTGGCCGTGGACGTGGTCGTGCATCGTCATCAGCACGTGGCCATGGGACACGCTTGTCTTTGTTTTCGGCAGCTGGACATGTGGAGCCGCATCATGCCGAAGGCTTGGTAGAATGGATGACCAAGCCCTCCTCATCCTCCTCATCCTCTCTCACCCAGGCTCAGGGTACTGGCAGAGCAGCTGCCAACGCGTACTCAATGGCATCATCAGCCACCCCTTCCCTAGACCCACCATGTCCTCCTGAGGAGTCCCCCGAACTGTTTGAGCACAGTGTTGGGTACATGCTCCAGGAGGATGCCCAACGATTCGAAGGCTCGGATGATGATACCCAGCTTGAGGAAGTCAGTAGTGTGCGCGCAGAGAGAGGGGATGCTGAAGGACAGCAATCTGGCAGTAGTGTTCCACCAGCTGCAGCTTACTGCCAGGTTTGCTCTAGTGGTGAAGAGGGAGGGGATGATGAGGTCACTGACTCCACGTGGGTGCCTGAAGGGAGAGAGGAGGAGGAGGAGGAGGAGGATGCAGCGTCACATGTCCAACGAGGCAGGATGCCCCCTGGAGGCCAGCTAGAGGCCAGCACAGCAACTGTACCACACCGCAGAGCTCCGCCTGTGCAGGGCGCTGCCTCTGCACGTTATCACAAAAGTTCTTTGGTGTGGGCCTTTTTTGAGACGAGTGCATCAGATCGCACCACTGCTATTTGCAATATTTGTCTCAAGCGTATCTCGCGTGGCCAAAACATCAGCCGCTTGGGCACCACAAGCATGAGCAGACATATGTCGACCTGCCATGCAGCTCGTTGGCAAGCACACATAAAAGACCCACACCAAAGAACAAAGCGGACCTCTCCTTGCTCCTCATCAGCTGGGATCTCCATCCCCACTATATCTTCAGTCCTCTCTGAAAGCTGCTCTGAGAGGACTGAAGGTGTAGAATTAGGTGTGTCACAACCAAGTACTTGCAGTACACCGACGTCCGATTGTAGCAGGCAAATTTCCCTGCCCCAGCTGCTGGACCGTCGAAAGAAGTATACTCCCAGCCATCCACATGCCCAGCGGTTGAATGCTAGCTTGGCTAAATTGCTAGCACTTCAACTGCTGCCTTTTCAGTTGATAGACTCGGCCCCCTTCCGTGAGTTTGTTCAATGTGCGGTTCCTCAGTGGCAGGTTCCCAAACGCCACTTTTTCTCACGGAAGGCGATTCCGTCTCTCTACTGGCATGTGGAAGGCAATGTCCATGCCTCGCTGGACAGGGCGGTCAGCGGTAAGGTGCATATTACCGCTGACTCATGGTCCAGCAGGCATGGACAGGGACGTTATCTTTCTTTCACGGCCCATTGGGTCACTCTATTGGTAGCTGGGAGGGATGCAGGACAAGGTGCAGTAGTGTTGGAGGTTGTTCCGCCACCACGCCTCCAAAATGCTACTACTGGTTGTGACACACCTCTCTCCTCCACCCCCTCCTCTTCTTCTTCCTCCATGTCCTCTTCGAGTGCTCTGTCCTCGGAACCAGCGGTGCTCCGTAGGCGTACAAGGGGCTACGCGAGTACGCAGGCAAAAAGATGCCATGCCGTGCTTGCGCTGGTGTGTTTGGGGGACAGGAGCCACACTGGGCCAGAGGTTCTGGCAGCTCTGCAGGGGCAGGCCGAGAGGTGGTTGACGCCACGCCAGCTTAAGCCAGGAATGGTCGTTTCTGATAATGGCACCAACCTCCTCTCCGCCCTGCGACAGGGGCAGCTCACCCATGTGCCCTGTATGGCTCACGTCCTCAACCTGGTGGTGCAGCGGTTCTTGGGCAGGTTCCCAGGCTTACAGGATGTCCTGAGGCAGGCCAGGAAAGTCTGTGTGCATTTCCGCCGATCTTATAATGCCAGTGCTCGGCTGACTGAGCTGCAAAAGGAGCTGAACCTGCCCAAGAACCGCCTAATATGTGACATGCCCACCAGGTGGAACTCAACGTTGGCCATGCTGCAGCGACTGCACACGCAGCAGAGGGCCATCAATGAGTACCTTTGCGACTACGGCACCAGGACAGGGTCAGGGGAGCTTGGCTTTTTTTCCCCACGCCAGTGGAGCATGATCAGGGATGCATGCACTGTCCTCTCACCATTTGAGGAGGCCACGAGGATGGTGAGCAGTGACAGTGCATGCATCAGTGACACTGTACCTCTTGTCCACCTGTTGGAGCATACGCTGCGTGGGATAATGGACAGGGCACTTGAGGCAGAACAGAGGCAGGAAGAGGAGGACTTCCTTGTCTCTCAAGGCCCCCTTTATCCAGACAATGTTCCTTCTGTCCCACCCATCACACAGGAAGAGGAGGAGGAGGAGGAGGAGGAGGAGGATTGTGTGAGCATGGAGGTGGAGCCTGGCACTCAGCATCAGCAGCAGCAGTCTTTTAGGGATGATGTACAGTCCCAACAAACCAGTGGACTTGTACGTGGCTGGGAGGAGGTGGCTGGCGATCATGTCATCCTCAGTGACCCAGAAGACTCCGGACCGAATGCCTCAGCTAACCTACGCTGCATGGCCTCCCTGATCCTGCAAAGCCTGCGGAAGGATCCTCGTGTTCTTCGGATCAAGGAGAGTGACCATTACTGGCTGGCCACTCTCCTTGATCCACGGTACAAGGGTAAGGTTGCGGACCTTATCTTGCCGTCGCAGAGGGAGCAGAGGATGAGACATCTCAGGGAGGCCTTGCAGAAAGGTCTGTGCAACGCGTTCCCAGAAACTGGGAGGTTACAAACTCCTGGTCCTGGACGACAAGTTGCTGAGGCTTCGGTCAGTAGCAGAAGGAGCGGTGGGGAAGGTGGACGTCTGACCGATGCGTTCAGACAATTTTTTAGTCCGCAGCCCCAAGGTATGATCGGTTCCAGCAACCATCGCCAGCGTCTGATATACATGGTGCAGGAATACCTAGGGGCAAGGTCAGACTTGGACACCTTTCCCACCGAAAATCCTCTGGCTTACTGGGTCCTGAGGATGGATCACTGGCCAGAGCTTGCACAGTATGCAATTGAGCTACTGGCCTGTCCTGCATCCAGCGTTCTTTCCGAACGCACATTCAGTGCTGCTGGAGGATTTGTCACCGATCATAGGGTGCGCCTGTCCACCGACTCGGTTGATCGACTGACCTTCATAAAAATGAATCAGTCTTGGATCACCACCAGCTACCAGACACCTGAAGCGGATATAACGGAATAATTTATAATGTCACATCCCTTCAAGACTGCCTATGCTGATGCTGAGTGACTGTCCTGTTATGTTTACTGACTATCCTCTTCCTCCTCCTCAATGATCCATGCCACCACACCAGTGCCTAAGGCACAATTTTTCAGCCCCTGTATAACAGGGGCGTGTAATTACAATTTTTTAAAAAGATGCTTCGCAACAGGTGTGACTGCTGTGCTCAGAGTACAGTATCTGTGAGGGGTTGCAGTGTTGTGGCACCAGCACCAGTGCCTAAGGCACAATTTTTCAGCCCCTGTTGGGGCGTGTAATTACAATTTTTAGGCAATGCTTTGCAACAGGTCTCATTGCTGTGCTCAGAGTACAGTATCTGTGAGGGGTTGCAGTGTTGTGGCACCAGCACCAGTGCCTAAGGCACAATTTTTCAGCCCCTGTATAACAGGGGCGTGTAATTAATTTTTTTTAAAAAGATGCTTCGCAACAGGTGTGACTGCTGTGCTCAGAGTACAGTATCTGTGAGGGGTTGCAGTGTTGTGGCACCAGCACCAGTGCCTAAGGCACAATTTTTCAGCCCCTGTTGGGGCGTGTAATTACAATTTTTAGGCAATGCTTTGCAACAGGTCTCATTGCTGTGCTCAGAGTACAGTATCTGTGAGGGGTTGCAGTGTTGTGGCACCAGCACCAGTGCCTAAGGCACAATTTTTCAGCCCCTGTATAACAGGGGCGTGTAATTACAATTTTTTAAAAAGATGCTTCGCAACAGGTGTGACTGCTGTGCTCCAAGTACAGTATCTGTGAGGGGTTGCAGTGTTGTGGCACCAGCACCAATGCCTAAGGCACAATTTTTCAGCCCCTGTTTAACAGGGGCGTGTAATTACAAATCTTGATCTAATAGTTCACAGCAGGGCCCATTCCTGCGCCCACCAAGAGTAACTATGAGGGCCTACAGTCTTGTGGCAACACCGTCCACCACCACCACCACCAAAGGCCCAATTTTTCTGCCCTGTTCAACAGGTGCATGCAATTACAAATCTTGATCTAATAACTCACAGCAGGGCCCATTCCTGCACCCACCAAGAGTAACTGTGAGGGCTTACAGTCTTGTGGCAACACCGTCCACCACCACCACCACCACCACCAAAGGCCCAATTTTTCTGCCCGGTTCAACAGGTGCATGCAAGTACAAATCTTGATCTATTAACTCACAGCAGGGCCCATTCCTGTGCCCACCAGTCTTGTGGCTACACCAACATCTAATAGGGCAAATTTCTGCAGAGTATATACGGCAGGCCCCTACTTTCAAACATCCAACTTACAAACGACTCCTACTTGCAAACGGCAAGAGAAAACAGGAAGTGAGAGGAAATCTACCCCTAGGAAGGAAAATTCTATCCTGTTAGATTTAATTTGGGAAAAAGGTATCTCCTCTCTACTGATGCTTTATCACCAATCCTTGTTTCAATTAAAACCCCACTTTTCCAAAAACATTTGTCATTGGGACGGAAAGTGAGGTGACATGTTCTGAACAGATGTGCAAAGACAGCAAATGTTACAGGGGTGATAACCCCTCCCTATGTTCTCCAAAAAGCTTAAAAATTGATTTTTTTGGGATGTAGCTACACTTAATAATGTACCTGTTCAGATTCTACTTAAGAACAAACCTACAGTCCATGTCTTGTTTGCACCACCTATATACTGCTGTTCAGAGTATATAGGGTTGTAGGTATAGGGTTTTATTTTGGGTGCGGGGTCCCCCTTAGTATCCATACAAGACCCAAAGGGGCTGGGGTGGGGGGGGGGGGGGGGTGATGGGGTAGCCATGCCATTTTTCTCAAGGATTTTCAGCCATATGGCGGCCAGGACAAGACATGACATTAAAGCCGCAAGTGGTTTTAAATGGCTTCTTTTTTTCCTTTACAAATGTCATTTTGTGCAAGGACAGTTCTAAACACGGGAAACACATGCCACTTCACAGGCATACTTTAGACACCCCCCAGGTACCATATTTAAAGGAAAATTTCACTTTTTTTTTTTTCACTTTATGCATCATTAAAATGACTGCTCCCGAAAAAACTTTAGTTTTTAAAATTTCTTTTTGCATTGATATATGTCCCCTGGGGCAGGACCCGGGTCCCCAAACCTGTTTTATAACATTAACATGCATATTGGCCGTTGTAATTAGCAATTTTGATTTCGAACGTTCGCGTCCATTATAACGAATAGGGTTCGAAAATTCGCGCGAACTTTCGGTCCGTTCGAAGGTTCTGGTGCGAACCGAACCCGGGGGTGTTCGGCTCATCCCTAATTACAATGTAATAATAGAAATAATGTGCTTCAATCATCCTGACACCATAACAACCATGGTGCCGGGATGGGTGAAGCGCTAACACCAGGTGTTTGGAGTATCTTTATCTGCTGATTGTTAAACTTTCTGCAATACACATATTTATATTGTGGTGTAGGATCTGGGCCTGCTGTCCCTCCATCCCTTGTTCATCTCAGACTCTAACCACACCCCCTCAGAGACACGCCTACAATCGAATGCCCCGCCCAGTAAATTATAATATGACTGAGTGTCCCTATATTTTTTTACAATGTTGGCAACTTTGCAAATGCACAGTAGGCCGGGTAGCACCATTGTGATAGCGGCTATCTTATAGAACACCAGCATAAAAATGATAGCGCAGTTGTTATGGAAACCAATTTGTGGTTGGTATAAAAACAAGACCGTAGTTTGCATGGAGGCCATATTGTGGTTAGAGTAAAAAAAACACTATTATTTCATGGTATCCGTAGCAACTACAAGGGTTTCTATGTCATTAGTGTAACGTCAACCACACAATATGCCTTCGCCAGCCACGTTACGCCAATCACAATATGGTCGCCGCACCTACGTCCCCTCGTCACTCCCGCCTCTTTACAGGCGGGGCGCACAGATAGGCGCCGAGACGTCACTTCCTGTCAGGGACGGTAGCAGAGTGTGAGCAGCGTGTGAACGAACAAGAAGGTAGGTGAGGGCTCTTACAATGGAAGGGAAGGGTGAGGCGACATAAATGGTGGTTACCCTCGGCCGTGTGGGGGGGGGTTGCAGGGCGCGCACTGTAGGCGACGCCTCATGTTGGGCGAGGGCGGTAAGGAGGCTCGCGGGGGAAAATCTCGCGTCCACGAGGAGCGGGTGGGTTCTCCCGCCGGCGGGAGCGCGCAAAGGTACTGAGGCCGCGGGGCCATGTTGTCATTGAGGGTAAAATGGCTCCTCAGAGAGCCGTATGAGGAGAGGGGGAGTCCTCAGATACCTGGTGGCTCCTTGTACCAGCTGTGTGTGTCTGTCTCTCATCCTCCATTATCCCCCTCCAAGACAAAGAACTGGTCCATTCTCTCGTCCTACCCCCTCCTCCCTGAGAGAATAATTTGTCTTTGTGTTCATTTCCTGAGACCCCCCCCCCCCCCCCTCCTCCTGCTGCTATTATCACCAGAGCAAGACTCATGTCCGCCCCCCCCCCCTCCAATATACAGGAGCAGGGGGACAAGACAGATGGAGTGCTACATCAGTGGGCTTCCCCATCCATCCCTGTACACCTGATCACATATGAATATGCAGATAATGCACCGACAGCGGTGAAAAAAACGAATCGCCTACACATACGGCAGACTTTTTTAATAAACGGACACTTACCTGTCCAGCCATGTCGGCACCGCAGCTGATGTTTCCATTGACTCCCGGTTGCAGCCATTGCCTGTAAGGGAAGCCTTGCAGCTACAAAGCAGGTTGCCTACTGCGCATGCGTGAATCGCGTTGAGCTTTCTTATCAGCCCGGTGGCGAGGGGAGGGGGGTGAACTTCTGAAGCGCACGTGGTCTGATGGAAGAGGGGACCTGTCAAAAACATACTGGGGGGGCGGGCACACCCTAAAAATGCTTTACATTTAAGATAGTGCTGCTATAAGACAATACAAAACCTATTACAGCGCACACATGCAAAAATTACATTTATCCTGCAAGGCTAGTTAAAAACATCAGAACATATTAAAAAAAAAAACGGGGTTTGGCCAACTATGGTCAGATAGTGCTAAGCCTGCTTGCTGCGACAAAGGACCCCAAATTAGTGGGTCCTTTGTTGCAGTTGGGTTTGAATCCCAACCATGGGGCACTACCTGTATGGAGTTTGCATGTTCTTCCTGTGTGGGGTTCCTCCAGGTACTGTTTTTTTTTTTTTTCACACACGCCAAAGACATACTAGTAGGGTAATTGGCTCCTGTCTAAATTGGTCCTAGTATGTGTATGAAGGAATGAGTTGGGGACTTTACAGGCGTTTTAGCGCTAGAAATAGCGCCTGAAAACTGCCTCCCATTCATTTTGCATGAGTGCTTTCACACCTGGGTGGTGCGCTTGCGGGACGTTAGAAAAAGTCCTGCAAGCAGCATCTTTGGAGTGCTGTAAAAAGCGCTCCAGAAACACCCCTGCCCATTGAAATGAATGGGCAGCGCTTTTGAAAGCGACGCAAAACGTTTATATATATATATATATATATATATATATATATATATTATATTTTATGGTCACGTGACCTTAAAAACCCTGCGCCGCTAGTGCCCAAAACCACCACTAAAGCGCCGCAAAAACGACCAACGTTTTAGTGTGAAAGGGGTCTTAGATTGTAAGCTCCTTGAGGGCAGGGACTGATGTTCATGTAATATATATGTAAAGTTCTGCGTAAATCGACAGTGCTATACAAGAACCTCTAATAAATAAACAAATACGGGACGTGCTTATTAACCACTTGCTTACTGGGCACTTAAACCCCCCTCCTGCCCAGGCCAATTTTCAGCATCGGTATCGGGACAACCCTGCTATAAATATGCACTGATTACTGTATAAATGTGACTGGCAGGGAAGGGGTTAACACTAAGGGGCAATCAAGGGGTTAAATGTGTTCCCTAGGGAGTGATTCTTACTGTGGGGGGAGGGGACTGACTGTGGGAGGTGACCGATGGTTGTCCCTATGTACAAGGGACACCCCATCGGTCTCCTCTCCCTGACAGGACGTGGATCTCTGTGTTTACACACAGAGATCCACGTCCCTGGCTCTGTAAATGCAGATAGCGGGCACCCGCGTGACACAGCAGGCACAGATTTTCCCCAGTGCGCGCCTGTGGCAGAGTCTCAGACGGAGACTCTTTACCACGTGATCAGCCATGTCCAATCACGGCTGATCACGATGTAAACAGGAAAAGCCGGTCATCGGCTTTTCCTCACTCGCGTCTGTCAGATGCGAGTAGAGGAGAGCCGATCGGCTGCTCCTCTGACAGGAGTGGTTTGTGCTGATCGATTATCAGCACAGCCCCCTCCCGAGGATGCCCACACTAGACCACCAGGGATGCCCACCACAAGGTATGCCACCCTAGACCACCAGGGATGCTAATCAGTGCCCCTAATGGATGCCAATCAGTGCCCACAATGGGCATCACTGATTGGCAGGCATTGTTTGGCACTGATTAGCATCCATTACTACAACAAATTACAGTGCCGCCCATCTGTGCAGCCCCATCAGTGCCTGTCAGTGCAGCCCCATCCGTGCCCATCAGTGAAAGAGAAAACTTACTTATTTTTGTTATTTTTTTTTAGCAGAAAATAAAAATCGCAGAGGTGATCAAATACCACCAAAAGAAAGCTCTATTTGTGGGAACAAAATGATAAAAATTTAGTTTGGGTACAGTGTAGCATGACCACGCAATTGTCATTCAAAGTGCAACAGCGCCAAAAGCTGAAAATTGGTCTGGGCAGGAAGGTGTATAAGTGCCCAGTATGGAAGTGGTTAAAGGAGCTGTGAGCCAAGAAGGAAGAATGACGGCATTGTTTGACTGTCTCCTGGTAGCTTTTATTTGCAAACTAGATCACTAGCTCTGCATGCGGTTGCAGAAGCAAGGGGAATACGTTTGCTATGTAAACTGATGGGGAAAAATGAGTTGCTCTAGAATCCAATTTCTCCAGCTTTAATTTTTCTACACAACATGTCACATGCTTTGTCATGAAGCCAAGCAAACCTGAACTTTTTTTTTTATATGTGATAGCAAAATATGTAGTTTGGTTACATGTTTGCTGGTTTTTCTATCAAGAAAATTCTAATTTTAACAAGCTATGTTGGCACACCTTTTTGCTTGTCAAGAAGATCATTCTGCAACTTGGCTAAATAGTAACTTTACCCCAATACAAAGTTGTCACTGACCCCTTTACCTTTGGCTAATATCATGGTTCTAATAACACAGGCCCTGTCCCATGCCACCACCTTTCTTACTTGTGTCCTGGGGGACTGGCTGTCTCATTTTCCTTCCTAGTGACAAGTTGTCAGATCTCTCACATTTGCAGATATTTAGCGCCATGTCTGTTTACATCAGGGCTCGACAACCCCAGGCGACAAGAATTTGCATCCTGGTGCCTGCTCCACACACCCTGTGCTCACCCGTGACGCCACTTCTGAGTCCCCCTTGACAGTTTCCCCCGGCCATCAAGGCTGGGAAAGAATGTAATGCGATGTGCATTGAATTACATTCAGTGAAGCACAGGAGAGACATCCAGGGTCATTTTAAATTTAAGGTTTGACATGTTGGGTATCTATTTACTCGGTGCAACCTCAACTTTTATATTTTAAGAAGAAAAAAAATTGGGTAATTTATTGCATTTTTGCGCCCTCTAAAATCGACAATATATATTTTATACACTGTTTTGCAGGAATATCGTGCAACATTTTTGGAACTACCACCATTTTATTCTCTAGGGTGTCTGCTTTCAAAAAAATGTGTGCAAAGAAAATACTGACTTTGAAAGGGTTAAAGGATAAGGTCATCTTCTGGAACATGTTGCATGTTCTACCCGTAAGATTTCAAAAAACAAAAAAAAACTGGCTCATAATTTAGCTTGTTTTTAGTTTCAAAGCAAATTTGTGACACCCTGGTTTACATGTTCTATGCACGGTATGGTGTAATGCCTCCTGAGATATGACATCGGTATCCCAGGAGGCTGCAGGCGGAGACTGAAACATCATCTTGCTTAGGTGATAGTCAAGGCAGGGGGCGGGTCAAACAGAAAAAAAAAAACACCAAATCAACTTTTAAAATGTTGGCGTTTCTAAACAGTGGAGGGAATTAGAAATTATGTAAAGTGTTTTTGTTTGAGTGAAAGTCTGCTTAAGTGGAACTTCCGCTTAATTGCTTCAACCCCCCCCTGGTGTCACATTCGGCACCTTTCAGGGGGGGGGGTGGAGACACGGACCTGTTTTTGACAGGTCCCCCTATTCCGGTACCAGGCCTCAGCTGGATCTCCCAGAAGTTCGGGCCCCTCCTCCTTTCTCCATCGCCGGGCCAATCTCAAAGTGCAACGCACGTCGGGTTCCCTTACCTGGAATGGCGGCGGCTGCACCCAACAGTTGATCCGAAGATCGGCTGGGGTGCCCACATTGCGGGCTCCCTGGAAAGGTAAGGGTCCATATAGTAAAAGTCAGCAGCTACAGTATTTGTAGCTGCTGACTTTTAACCCTTTTGTGTGAAGCAGCCCACCTCAGGCCCCCAAACACTTACCGGGGGTCCCTCTTTTTCCAGCGATGTCCACCAGTGTCTCAGCCGTCCGAGATTCTCCCTTCTGATTGGCTGAGACACAGCAGCGGTGCCATTGGCTAGCTGACTTTAACATCAGAGGATCCAGGCTACTCTGTGCAAAGCCACTGCAACAGAGCAGGTAAGCATAACATGTTTATTTTTATAGAAAAAAAAAGACTTTACAATTTAAGCTTTAGTCTGCGATGCTATCAGCAGAATCAGTCCGTCGCCAAAAACCAGCTGCACCATAGATTTGAGCATAGGAAATGATGTGGTTGTACTTTAGTTATCTTGTCTTAAAGAGAAACTGACTCCAGTTAACCACTTCCTAGGGCTGGGAAAAAAATCGATTTTAATCTTGAATCGAGTTTTGAGCTCAAATCGATTCAGATTTGAAGAAAAACGGTTTTTTTTAGATTTAAAAAAAAAACTTTTTTTTTTAATTTTTCCTTCAAAGTTTCCGTAGCAGGACTGCAGGGGGCGTATCCGGAATGGCACTGGGCAGCGTTACCCCAATTACATCTACTCGCTGCAGCCGCCGTCTGCCTACCTGATCAGCGTGTCATGCAGACAGACGGCGGCCATTGCAGTGTTCAAAAGCCGCGCCTCCCGAGTCCTCGTGGTCTGTGATAGGCGGAACACTCAATTTCACAGCAGGCAGTATTCAGCCTATCACGGACATCCTCTCATCCTCGTCTGTGTTATGAGGATGACCATGATAGGCGGAACACTGAATGCTGGGAAATTGAGTGTTCCGCCTATCACAGACGAGGAGGAGGCGTGGCTTTTGAATACTTTAATGGCCACCGGTGTAGCAGTAAAATCCGTATCCCATGAAAATCTGCATCAGGTACAGGCACCGTGATTGAAGCATGGGCACAGTGAGACACGGGCACAGTGAGGCATAGACACAGTTCAATTTAACTAAGAGTAACCTCAGGATTTTTTGTTGTTTTATTAGCTAAATCCAAATACAGTATTAATAATTTGGATGTTTAACAATCTTTGTTGCACACTGCAAAAAACAACAAAAGGTCACAAGCGCTAAATTGGTGGATAAAGGAAAAAATATAATGGATGATAATAATAATAATAATAAGAAAAAAATCCCAAATATTTTGGGAAGTACAAAGTATCCAAAAGGGGGGAAAAACAGGATCCAGCGCAGCAAGAAAAAATCCGTACCCAGAAGTACAAAATATACAACATGCACACAATATAATCCAGCGCTCATGGAACATACATTATTAACTATTGAAAACTCTTGAAGAATTGATAAAAAAGCTTAGTCCATTTATTAATCACAATAAAGAGAGGGATCCAATCCCAAATGTGCAGAGGGCAAATGAATCTTAACTCTCCAGTTGCCAGTGGTGACAAACTTGTTAAACTTGCAGTGACATCCGTGGAGCAAGGAGGGGTTAAAAAAGTCAAAACAAAGCCTGTGGCATGATCTCCGTGTGAGCACAGTACCTTGAATGATGGACAACAGGCAGACCAGCGTGTGGAGGGCCCTCCAACCCAAAAGGATGCAGAGCCAGGATCGCAGCAAGGCTGGGACAGAAGGAATCACACACAGAGTTTCAAGAGTTTTCAATAGTTAATAATGTATGTTCCATGAATGCTGGATTATATTGTGTGTTTGTTGCAAACTGACTTTGCAGTTAGAGAAAGGGTTTGCCTTTGCAATTTTGTTTGTTGATGCACTTTAATTTAATAAAAAAAAAAAAAATCGAATCGTAAATATAAGTTTTTTTTTTTTTTTTTTTTTTTTTTTTTTTTTTTTTTTTTATAAAAAAAATCGCAGATTTTTTTTGGGGGGAAAATCGCCCAGCCCTACCACTTCCCATCCGGGCCAATTCTGGTACTTCGCTCCTACATGTGAAAATCATTCATTTTTATTTTTTCTAGAAAATTACTTGTGACGGTATTTGCACAGTGATGTTTCATGAATTAAAAAAAAACAAAAAACCCGTAAAGTTGGCACAATTTTTTTTTGTACAATGTGGAAGATATGCCGAGTAAATAGCGAACATATCACTCTTTAAAATTGCGCACGCTCGTGGAAGGGCATCAAACTTTGGTTCTTAAATCTCCTCCATAGGCGAAGCTTTAATTTGTGTTTTTTTTTTTTTTTTTTTTTTTACATGTTACCTGTTTAGAGTTACAGAGGAGGTATTGGGCTAGAATTGTTGCTCTAACACACGCAAATATACCTCACATGTGTGATTTGAACATCGTTTACATATGTGGGCGCGACTTGCGTATGCGTTCACTTCTGTGCGTGAGCATGCGGGGGACGGCGGCTCTTTAGGTTTTTTTTTTTTTAATTGTTACTTTTATTCCTATTACAAGGAATGTAAACATCCCTTGTAGTTGTGCGTGACAGGTCCTCTTTATAAAGAGATGTGGGTGTCTATAAGACCTCACATCTCTCCTCCCAGGCTGGAAAGACCAAGATCAAAAAATAAACTTTCTCTGTTTCCAGCCGAGTCGCCAGCATTGTTTACATCCGCCGTGATGTCATAATGCCGCGCCCGGGCCTCTGAGGGTTACAGAAGACTGGGGACCGTTCGGGTCCCCAGAAATATCTATGGCTAACTTTTGGCAGCGACCAATTTATTCTCGGCGAGACCGGAGAAGCACCAGGGGGGTGGGGGGATGTCCCCTCCCACCACCTATAGGAACTATCAAGTGGCCTAACTGCTTCTATGATTTTGTTCTTACTGTGCACTGACTTGCCGGCAGAAAAAATTTATATCTGGATGATGCCTGTAGCTGCAGATATCCTTCAGATATCACCAATGAAAGTCCATGATGTCATATGACCTACTGCTTGCATGAAGTGGTTAAAGCCTCCAGAAAGGAGGACAGTTGGTAGCACTGCAGTGACATCGCCAATTCACCTGAAATGGCGATGACTAAAGGGCTGAATATCGGCCAGTTCAGTAGAAACCGGCCGACATTCTACCAGTGTGTACGGCAGCTGGTCCGATAGAAGCCGGCTGTTCCGCTGGCTTCTGTTGAAGGGGCATGACCGAAAAACGTCTGCTGATGGGCATCCAATCAGCGCTCTCAGCCAATGGCTGACCAGTGTGTTCTGGGGCAGGGTCCCCCTTTCAGAACACAATAGTCCAGCGGGGGAAATCGCTGTACTAACTATGCAATGTTAGTACAGCTGCTCCTTCTGAGCTCTTCAGGTTTTTTGTTTTTGGGTCAGCCCACTGGGTTGAATGAAAAGAAAGATTAGTGTATACTGGGCTTCAGATCTCATACTGCAGATATACAGCTAAAAATGCCTAGGCACGCTCACATGCCGGGGAGTGCACTGACATTTTTCAGGAGGAATTCCAGATAAAATTGTAATTTTCCCATGGTACTGCTCGGGCACCATGAACTATAACACAGCAAATTTTCATTATTATTATTATTATTATTATTATTTGTTTTCCAGTTACTCTATAGGCAGACAACAGAAAAAAACGTCATCACTGTGTGTTATCCAGAATACGATTTATTGGGGCATAGGTTCATAAATATGAGAAATATGTTCTTGGCTACTTGCAACAAGTATTCCATTAGGGAAGGCAGAGCAAACCATTTTTTCTATCTAGACCACCGACTCAAAAGTCCTTTTTGTATATCAGCCTGGCAACAGGCATTTTTAGGAAAGTTTGGTGGTGGGAACTCGGGTGTCGCCCCTGCACAGATCTCCTGTAAATAAAACTAAGCCATTTCTAAACTTATTGCAGAAAATGTCGGAGCTGCAGCGGGGATGAAGCCGTGTAGAAACATTCCTTTTGTATTCTGTTGTACATGAGCTTTTTCTTCAAAGTGCATGGGTTGTGTGTTTGGAGTAATAACTGTTCCTTTTTTTATTTTTTTATTCAGCAGCATGCCTAAATCAAAGGAGTTGGTGTCTTCAAGCTCATCTGGAAGCGAATCAGATAGTGAGGTTGACCAGAAGGTAAGTAAACTACTAACTAAACCTTGTACTAATAGATTGTATTTAAATTGAATGCTCGGATGAATCTCTGGATAGATCATTTTTGCAGAGGGCAGCTCCATGCAGGTGAATGTTCCACATATTTGTCAGACATTTAGAACCTGGACTGCTGCATTGGCAGGGCATGCATGTTCTTTGTACTGAGATGTTTAATGGAAACCAGGGTGAATTTGATTTAAATCACTAGTAAAAAGGCTTGATTTAAATCATAATTTTTAAAGAGCAACTGTCATTGACCCGCTGTTGACTCACCCACAGTGCCATTCACTTTAATGGGATGGCTGGTGATGCGGCAGTGACGCAACAAGGTGAGAGATATGGCGGCAGCAGGTGAGTGGATGCCCGCTAACGGGCGCTGCCATGGTGGGTCTGAAATGACAGGTGCTCTTTAAATGTAAAGGCTCATTCTTACTGGTAGTTAGAATCTTTAGTATTTGCCAACAAAATGAAGGTTTTCTATTTAGAATAAGATGTCAGATTAATAAATATTCCCAAACTGGGTCTTTTAGGGCCTGCTGACAAGGGAGGAATAAAGCACTTCAAGCTATGTGCAGAAAGATCACAAGTTTTATAAGCTGCTTAGGTTTCACTTTCATTTTTACTGCTTGCAAACAATAATACAGTTTGTAGTGTACATAGATTTGCAAAACAATGGGATAAAGGAATATTCCTGAACTTTTGGTTTAGCTCATGGTTACTGTGAAATTGCGTGAACGCATCAATGCAGTGCATGTTATCTCAGTTTGCAGAGCTTGGAGTCTTTTTTTTTTTTTTTTTTTTTTTTTTTTTTTTTTTATATTTTTTTTTTTATTATTAGATCCACCATGATGGAAACCAGGTCTGGGTTCTATCAAACCAATAGAATTTTATTTTTTATTTTTTTGTATATTAAACTCTGATCTTTTTGTCAGTTGAAACATGTCTCCTTGTCCTTAACCCTTTCATGCTTAGTGCCCATTGAAGCCTAGAGTAACTGCTTGCCACCATGCCCTTAAAATGTAGATGTTTTCGTGTTGCTGTTATGGGACTTTGGTAAACTTTCCTTCTGGATTATTAGTTTGGTGTGCTGACTTTTCTCAGTGGCAATAAAGTTTGGTATATGCTTTTAAAGCTTTCTTTTGGCACATTGCTTTAACCCTTTTCCTGCCGGGTTTCTAGCTGGCCGATGGCTTCCAAACACCCCTGGGGACTTTGGGGGGGGGGGGGGATAGAAAAAGTTAAGTAAAAAATAAATGTTTTAGGAAAACTATAAAAAAAAATTGTTACACCCAAGCACATACACCCCCCCCCCCCCAAAAAAAATGTTTCTCTTATCGTCCATGGACTGACACAGCTCTAATACTGAAACACGTGGGTATATGTCCCTGCTCGCAGGAGAAGATCTAGGCAGGATGTTAGAAACATACATTCTAGGAAAAACCAGAGCTGAACAGCCCCGCCCAGGGGGCGGGCCCTCCAGACATAACCCTCCTACCTGCAGCCTCAGTTTTTTTCTGCCTAGGAGAAGACCTGGCTCTCTCAGGAGCCAGTCTCCTGGAAGATTTTATTTTTATTCCTTTGGGGATTTTATTTTATTTTTGAGACCTTCAAGCAAATGTCGGCTGGGCAACAGGTTGGGTACACTCGTAGTCTTCCCTGTCTCACCATCGAGCGTGCTGATCCTCGCCTTGTGTGCGTGAGACTCAGTTCACGACATGCCCCATGACTCCAAGGGTGGCCGGGTGGCTTTTATGCTCCCGCGGTCCTCACAAGATTGAACAGTACCTGCTGTATCTTTCGCGGTGGACCAGGCCAACAGCTACTCAGTACTACTCTGTGATAGGTCTGTCTGAAACAAGCCAGTGGGTCCCTCTGGGACGGATAAATAGTCTCTCCTGCTTCAGGTGAGTACATGCTGGCTGTGTTTCTCTGTCTGGGGGGTTTCTCCCGGTCTCCCCCCTGTTATGCTGCTCTCTGCAACCTGTACTGGCGCTGTGCTGTGGGGGGGTACTTGGGGGTCACTCTGGCCTGGCGGGGGGCGCTCATGTCTGTGTGCTGGGGCTGTGAGGTGTGAGTGTTTGGTGAAGCCACTTGCTGACATGGCTATTGCTGTTCAAGCTGCGCTTGGCGGCCATCTTGCCGTGGATCAATGGCGCTTCTTACACGCGGCTGGCGGACATTTTCTTGAAGCCGCTGCGCTTTCACTTTCGGCCTCTATCGCTGCAGCGCGAATCTCCTCACACTTCACTCGTGCTGGCAGCGCGGTGACATACAGCAGAGCTAAGCGGTCCTTACAAGGGTTGGTGGGTCCTCTGGGTATCCCCTCCTCAGCACAGCCAGTGGGTGGACTCTATTATTCACTGTAATAGTGAATAAGGTCTCAGAGGGTGGCAAATATGGAGTCTGGTTCCCCTGCTTCCCCACTCTTGTCAGAGGCAACTGGCAGTGCTCCAGCACCTGCGTTCCTTATGAACCAGTTGTCGGCAGTCCTGGGAAAATTTCTTGTCAGGATGGAAGCGGTGCGAGCACAAGGGAGCTATAAAGCGCCCTCTCCCCACACAATCTCACAAATGGAGTGCTCTGATTCATATACGGGCCTAGCTGCTGCTGCTCAGGACCCTAGCTCTGAATATTTTAATGTTTTTGAACAGGACATTCCTTGTGAGGAAGACTCAAGTTCTGAGTCAGTAAATGACAGGGCGCTTGTAAGTGAACTCATTGATGCTGTGAGGGACACTCTCAAGCTGGATGCTGAGGCACCTCAGGCGGACACTTTCTCCTTTGGTGCTTTTCTTTTACACAGCTTCCTCACTGTTTCCTCGCACGCTGGTACACAGTGCCCCCCCCCCCCCCTGGTCGGTGCAGCATGGTGGGGGGCACTTTATTCATTTATTTCTATAGTCCCTGTGAGCCTTCTTTGTGATGTCTGAGGCAACAACAGGGTCTCTGCACCTGTGGTTTCCCGCCATTTCCTGGGAACGGTCTGAGCTCTGACAGGACCACGGTTTGCAGTGTCAGAGGTTACCTTTTACCTGCATGCTGCTTCGGCAGCACATTTAAGCAGGTTGGAATGATACAGAGAAGATAATGCGCCTCGGCGCCATAATTAAAACTTATCTTATAACTCTACACTGGATGCATTCACAGTGTATGTATGTGTTTATTGATCTCTGTGTCTGCGTGGGTTTCCTCCCACGTTCCAATGCTGTGTCTTCAGTGCCATACGCGATATAAACATACACAATATGTTTATACACGACTCTAAATACATTAGCAGTGTATGTATGTATTATACTCTCTGGGTCGCCGTGAGTGTCCTCTGGGTGCTCCAATGTCCTCTCACGGTATGTGTGCTTCGGCTCTCTGCACAGTATAGACATGTTCAATATGTTTATTGCACATACTATAAATACTTACAGTATGTGTATGCTGTCTGCGTGGGTTTCCTCCCGGGTACTCCGGTTTCCTCCCACACTCCAAGGGTAATGCACAGCATAACTATGTGCAATATGTTTATCACATGCTATCATTCCTACACGGTATGTGTGTGCTGTCTGCGTGGATTTCTTCCAGGTGTTCCGGTTTCCTCCCTCGCTCTGACGGTATGTGCGCCTTTGGCTCTCTGCATGTTCCATATGTTTATCACGCATACTATAATAGCTATGAGGTATGTGTATGCAGTCTGAAACTTGTGCTATTTGATTTTCCACATGCTAACATACCTACACGGTATGTGTGCAGTCTGCGTGGGTTTCCTCCGGGTCCTCCATCGCTTTTCGATGAATTTTTCTCGACCTACACCATGAAAACCAAAAACCTCCTGCTACTTGGAGACTTCAACCTCTGGGCCAACGCCCCTGAAGACCCTATCGCCATCGCTTGCATCGACCAACTAGAAAAACTAGGCCTACAGCAACTGATAAATGCTCCTACACATGCATCAGATCACACTCTTGACCTAATCTTCAATCAAAATATCGACAACACACTGGACAACCTGCCTCTACCATGGACAGACCACCATGCCATCAAATTTACTATAAACACCACCCGCCAAAAATCAATACAATCAGCAACAACACACTGGACAAGATCAAAGAAGAAACTATACTCTGAACTTTTCAAAACCACACTACGGAACAATATGGAAATGCTTAACCAAAACCACTCAACAGAAGACATACTTAACTCCCTGAACAAAGCTTTGCTACAGACAGCAGACACGGTAGCTCCAAGACGCAGAGCACTCATCCGCAAAAACAACGCGGGCTGGTTCAATGACGCTCTTGCATTACTGAAACAAGAATGCAGAAGGAGCATGGAGAAGAAATTCAACTAAGGAGAACTACACAATCTACAAAGCACTCGCCAGGAAATATCATAAAGCAATCTTCAACGCAAAAAAAGACCATTTCGCTAACACCATCGCAAAAGCCCTAAACCGCCCCCGCGAACTCTTTAAACTAGTGGCCCATACCATGAATCCCACCTGCTTGGAGTCTTCAGCAAACGAAACACAGGAATTCTGCAATGAACTGTCCAATTTCTTTATCGACAAAATCGATAACATTTAGGAAAATTCAGCAGGAAAAATCAAACAATCCCACACGGCCAAAGGAAGAAAAGAACCAGATAAATAATCTGCAACCAAAGAAATTTACTCTGGTCCCAGTTACAATCGACGCTACTAAAAACATCATCAGAAGCCTCCGATAGCACTTCACCGAACGACATCATTCCAGCAAAACTGCTGAAAGAATGTACCGACATCTTGGCACCCCCCATAACACACTTCAACCAATCGTTCAAAGAAGGTATTGTGCCGACTTCCCTTAAACAAGGAATAATCAAACCCCTCCTAAAGAAACCCAACCTTGACCCGAATGACCCAAATTTTAGAAGACCGGTAACAACCCTGAACACCATCTCCAAGATCATCGAAAAAGTTGTAACACAACAGCTACAACTTCATTTGGATACCCACAAACTGCTGCATCCACTTCAATCAGGGTTCCGCCCAGGCCATGGGATGGAAACTGCACTTCTTAAAATATGGGACGACGCACTAGAAGCAGCAGATGATGGAGAATCGTGCCTCCTGGTACTGCTGGACCTCATTGCAGCCTTTGATACAGTAGATCACAAAATTCTACTCGCGCGCCTCACAGAAGTAGCAAGAGTCGCAGACGAGGACCTACCATGGTTCACATCCTTTTTGGAAAACAGATCCCCGACAGTGAAACTGGGAGCTTTCACCTCAGCACCACGCATAAATACATGCAGAGTCCCTCAAGGATCGCCCCTATCACTGGTACTCTTCAACATCTACCTCCGGCCACTCCTCAAAATCATCAGTGAACAGGACCTACGTTATCACTCCTATGCAGACGACACTCAACTTTACTTTCGCATCAACAACAAAAAAGATCAACATTACGGACTGGAACAATGCCTTGCATTAATCAACAATTGGATAACAGAGAGCTCCCTCGAGCTTAATACATCCAAAACAGAACTGTTGTTTTCCTTTCGGTTAGCGTGGAAAATTGCTAGGACCACATGGACGCCACCCACCATCCTTGGACAAAACATAACCCCTAGCACTAAAGTTAAAAGCCTGGGAGTCATCTTTAACTCAGATATGACTATGGATGCACAAATAGGATCAGTCAGCGGATCCCACCACCTTCTCCGCCTGTTACGAAGATTTATCCCCTTCATTCCAGAAAAAGACAGCAGTAGTCGGAACCATCATCAATTCTCGGCTTGACTACGCCAACTCCCTTTACCTAGGACTACCCAAATACCAGATTGCACGTCTGCAAGTCATCCAAAACACAGCAGCCAGACTGGTAACAGGGAAAAAACCCTGGGAATCAATCGCACCGTCCCTGAGAAGCCTCCATTGGCTAGCCGTAAAGGATCGGGTCACATTCAAGACCCTCTGCCTCACCCGCAAATGCGCACAAGGAAACACACCTCAATATTAATGCGAGAAAATAAAACACTACACCACTAGTCGTGACCTTCGATCAACCAACCAAAACCACCTCTATATCCCCAAGACGCGCTACAAAGCCAAGGGAGAACGAAGGTTTGCTGTCCAAGGACCAAGGCTATGGCATGAGCTACCCACAAACATCTGCATGGAAGAAAACCATCGGGCCTTCCGGAAAAAACTAAAGACCCATCTCTTCTAACGATCTCAACGACACTGGATGCCAAGCGCCTTGAGGCGATTTAGTTTGCAATTGCAGCGCTATACAAGTTCTCACTCACTCCGGTTTCCACCCACGCTGCATGACATGTGCACCTTCGGTGCCATTCACAGTATAAACATACACATGTTTATACACAACACTAAATACATTCACAGTAGATGTATGTATTGTATTCTCTGGGTCTGCATGGGGTTCCTCCAGTTACTCCGATTTCCTCCCATGCGACATGTTCAAAATGTTTATCACACATTCTATAGTACCTACACGGTATGCGTATGCATTCTGCGTGGGTTTCATCCGGGTGCTCCGGTTTGTCCCCCGCGCTCCAATGGTGTGCGCATTTTCAGCGCTATGCACAGCATAAATGTGTGCAATTTGTTTATTCGCATGCTAACATGCCTACACGGTTGTTTACGCGGTCTGCGTGGCTGGTTTCAGCCTTCGTCGCTGGCACAGTATAAACGTGTTTACTATGTTTATCCACACATACTAAACTACATACGCTGTACGTGGTTGTACTGTGCTCTTCGTGGCTGAGGGGGTTTCCTCCCACGCTCTAATTGCGCGTTTTGACGCAATACACAGTATAAACTGTTTGTACAATCAGCACTTATCAATGGAGCAGACGCGCTGGCTTGGACTGTGTTCGCCATGCTGAAGTTAGCGTTACGCCCGGTAGTGGCTGCGTCTCTGGCGTTCCTGAAGCTCAATGACTGGGCAAAAGCCTCTGCTTCATCTATCAGTCGACCAGCAGGTGCACTGCAACTGCTTTAGCCTCTAGGGTCTCTGTGTCCGGGGTGGGTCTGCACCACCTGTAGAGGCTGATTTATTGGTCCACTGACAGTTTCTAGGGAAGCTCTGTCAGGTTGCCTTTCTTGGCCAACAATTGAGGCACCCCGTAAGCCGGGGCCTCCCTTCTCCGATACATTGCGGGGTCTCCTTGGGTTTATCATACCCATCCCGCTGCAGGATGGTCCTGTCGGCCGTGTGCATTCCAGGGGAAGGGTCCTTACATCCGGAGGTGGGGCACCGGATGTGGACCTTTTTGGCCTCTCGACTCACACGCAAGATGTAGAGATTCATGGCCAGGTCCAGGGATCCCTGGGCAGATGGTGGCCCGTGGGGGCAGTATCGCCTGATGGATGCTTGCCCTCCGCTATTGTTGCCTCGCCTGCTTCGCAGAGTAGTGGTCGAGGCCATTCCGGTGATCCTCATTGCTCCGGGACGGCGACATTGGTACGCCGATCTAGTTCGGCTAGTTGCAGACTTTCCTTGGTGACTGCCTATTTGGCATGGCAATGGCATGGCTGTTTAAAGCCAGGTGCTGAAGGACCGAGTTCTCTCGTATTCGGTCATCTCTTCTATGTTGTTGACACGGGAATCTTCCTCCAGAAAGATATCTCACCGTACCTGGAAGGCTTGCATCGCTATGTGTGAGGAACTTGAGTGGCGTCCTCGGATGTATTCCGTTCCCAGGATTTTGCTGTTCTTACAGCGTGGTGTGACCCAAAAGCTGGCTTTTTTTTTTTTTTTTTTTTTTTGGAGGGTCGGATTTCGGCCCGGGCTGTCTTTTTCAACGACCGCTACCGGGCCATTCCTTGATTAGCACCTTTTGTGCAGGGCGTTCGCCATGTGATCCCCTCTGTCAAGCCTCCTTTCCCTACTTGGGATCTGAATTTGATGCATCTTGGTTCTCCAAGAACATCCCTTTGAGAATATCAGAGATTCCTCTCTTGACCGGAAGTTGTCCTGCTTGGTGGCCATTGCTTCGGTTAGACGGGTGTCTGGGTTGGCGGCCTTGTCCGGCAAGTCGCCTTACTTGGTCCTCCATAAGGATATGGCGGTGTTGTGCCCACAACCGTCCTTCTTCTTTTCTAAGGATGGTCTCGGGCCCTTCACCTTAAAGTGGAGCTCCACCCTAAATAGCAACTTTTGCTATTTGGAACCCTCCCCCCCCCCCTCCGGTGTCACAATTGACACCTTTTTCAGGGGGGAGGGGGGTGAAGATACCTGTCTAAGACAGGTATTTTCACCCACATCCGGGAGTCCTCTCTCCGGGAATCTGCGGGAGTGACGTCACTTCCCCCAGACTTCCCGTAGTGTTCTGGGAGACACTCGGCTCCCAGAACACAGGAGCACCAATCAGAACGGCGCAGCGCGACTCGCGCATGCGCCGTAGGGAACCGGGCATGAAGCCGCAGGGCTTCACTTCCTGGTTCCCTCAGCGAGGATGGCGGAGGGAGCAGCAGAGCGACGAGCGGTCGCTCGTCCTCTGCTGCGGACGTCGCTGGACTCCAGGACAGGTAAGTGTCCAAATATTAAAAGCCAGCAGCTGCTGGCTTTTAATATTTATTTTTTCCGGCGGAGCTCTGCTTTAAGAAGGACATTGTTCTTCCGTCCTTGTGTCCTCACCCATCGCATCCCCTGAGAGTTTGCGCTTCATACATTAAGATGGGTACAAGCCTTACGAGTGTACCTGTCTGCTACGGTTTCCATTCGGAAATCTGTGTCTGGTCCAAAACAGGGCCGAGTGGTGCCGTCTGCCACCGTCTCTAGGTGGATCAGGCAGACCGTCATACAGGCCTATGCCCTTAAAGGGCAGGCGCCTCCCTTTCCGGTTGCGGCGCATTCCACCAAGGCAATTGGTGCTTCCTGGGCCTTCCGACATCAAGCGTCGGTTGCACAAGTGTGCAAGGCGACGACCCGGTCGTCCGTTCATACCTTTTCAAGATTTTATAAGGTTGATGTTGCTGCATCTTCGGATGCTCCCTTCGGCCGCAAAGCATTGCAGGCCGCTGTTTAATGTTGCAACTCCTCCGTTCAGGAGCTCTGCTTGTTTGGAGTGAAGTTTTGGTTGTTCCTTTACTACTGCTCCCACCCTTCTGATACTGCTTTGGGACGTCCCACGCGTTTACAGTATCCAGCTGTGTCAGTCAATGGACGATAAGAGAAAATAGGATTTTTGTACTCGCCGTAAAATCCATTTCTCTGACGTCCATGGACTGACACAGCACCCACCCTTCCTTTTTAAGGTTTGTACTGCTTTGTTACGAACTGAGGTCTGCTGACTGCAGGTGGGAGGGTAATGTCCGGAGGGACCGCCCCCCTGGGCGGGGCTGTTCAGCTCTGGTTTGTTCTAGAATGTTTCCAACATCTAACATTCTGCCTAGATCTTCTCCTGCGAGCAGGGACATATACCCACGCGTTTACAGTATCCAGCTGTGTCAGTCCATGGACGTCAGAGAAATTGAATTTACGGTGAGTACAAAAATCCTAATTTTTTTTTTTTATTTTTTTTTTTGAGGCTCTGCACGAAAATGGCCGCATTGGGGGTGCAAAGACGTTAATTGCGATACACATGTTGCATATTGCTACGCATGCCAGAGTGGGAGAAATATATTTCTAGCGCCATAGCTCTGGGTAACTGAGCAAATTAATCTGTATAGGTGGAAAATCTTGTAGTCCAAAGAAAATCTCCTCCGAGCAAGCAAAATACGAGCTATGAGTAAACACTGAACAAGTGTGAAATGCGTCAGCTGTCCTGGTTTATGCTGGTTTTTGTAGTGCCTGTCTTTCTTCAATAAACATACGTTGGATTGGAGTGCGGCTGTCCTCGCCATTTTTGTTTTAACCATAGCTCTGGGGTAACTAAACTGATGACCGGTAGGGGCTTTTAAAGTGTCGCCTATGGCAAATATAGAGTTTTGAATTTGTCGCCATTTCATGGGAGCCCAAATTTTAGGGTTTAACATGTTTGGTAACTGTTTACTTGGCACACCTGCATCTTTTATATTTTCCAAACATTTGGGTAACTTTATTGAGTTTGTGTGCCCCAAAATTTTAACTTTTAGTGCATTTCTTGAGGAAATTAAAAATTTCTTAAAACTTTGCGCTAATATTGTGCAACAAATAGTTGCAAAGACCACTATTGTGTCTGCTTTCAGAAAATATAAATTTGTTTTTGTTTTTTTTTTAGGTAGTATTTAGGGCTAAAATGATGTTTTGAACATGTGCAAATGAGGCTGTGGCTGTAAAAGGGTCAAAGGGCTTGCTCCTGTTTTTATTAAAACCTGACCTTGTTTTCAACAAGGTATTTTAGTTTCATGTAAAAAATAAATAAAAAAATAAAATAATGAATATGGAATCGGGTATTTGTCCCCCTTTATGACCAGGCCATTTTTTATTTATTTTTTTATTTACGGCACTGCATTACTTTAGCTGACAATTGAGTGGTCGTGCGACGACGTACCCAAATAATAATAATAAAAAAAAACGCTTCCTTTTTTTTTTTTTTTTTTTTACCTTCAAATAGAGCTTTCTTTGAACCCCACCATGTGCATATCCGATGTCAAGACACCCAAATACATATGATTTTACAGCTGTCAAACTCGGCTGTCACTGGCAGCTTCAGTCTTCACTTGGAATGTGATCATTTCAGCAATGATATATAAACTAAAGGCTTCATAATGATGATGATTCCTACTTGCATAGGACTTTGCAGCTTGTAGATACTTTAACCACTTGCCGACCACCCGCCGCAGTTATACTGCAGTAAGGTGGCTAGGCTGCGCAAAACATACTGCTATGTTGTTTCGTGCACTAGCCTGTGTGGGGGCGCCAATCAGCGGGTCCGCCGGCGATCATTCCTCAGACAAAACGGGGATCTGCCGACATTAACAAGGCAGATCTCTGTTCTGACAGGGGAGGACACAGGATCTTGTCTTCCTGCAATGCAGAAAGATGAATCTCTGTCGCAGTCCCGCAAATGAAGAAAAAAAAACCCATGCTGATCACCACCATTACTAGTAAAAAAATTAATTCTTTTTTTTTTTTTTTTATAAAAATGCACAAACCAACGCTCATGATTATTTTTATCAAAAATATGTAGCAGAATACATATTGGCCTAAACTGAAAAAACATAGATTTATTGGGAATGTTTTAGAGCAGAAAGTAATAAATATTGTTTATTTTTTTCTGACTTTCACAGCAAAGAGATCCTATTTTTTTTTTTTTTTTTTTTCCCCCACTTCTGGTATTGACTGCTAAATCAGCGAGCCGTAAACAGGGCCTTGTGTATTAAGAGCGTGCCAAGAGTAACGTTTCTTAGTCCGATTGCAGCGATTCATGATCTCATTTTCAGACTTGAACTGCAGTAATGAAAGTTGGAAACTGTTTGGCATTTTCCTGTTCACACTTTTCATACAAAAGCTTTGGGGTGTCTGGGGTGTGGTGTGTTTTTTTTATTTTTTTTTTAACCCCTTTCAAAAAGGCGTGCGTGTGTGTGTGTGTGTGTGTGTGTGTGTGTGTGTGTGTGTGTGTGTGTGTGTCAGCAGAAATTAACAAAGTATTGGCTGCGTTTTTGGTTTGTATTAATCCTTCTATTGCTTTTTCAGGCAAAAAGAAAAAAGCCAGCTCCTCCACCAGAGAAGGAAAAGCCAACAAAGAAACAGAAGACAGGAGGAGAAAGTTCTAAGGCATCTGCCAAACAAAGCAGCAAAGATCCAGAAGACAACATGTTTCAGGTAAAAAAAAAGTGTGTGGGGGTTTTTTTTTTTTTATTTTTTTTATAGAACTAAAGGCAAAACCTTTTTAGTTTTGGACAGAGTGGAGATGAATTCGAACAATTAGGTTTGTGGTCTAGGAGATTCACCCTCTCTATTTGTCATGTTAACTCTTATTGGTGAAAGTAAAGATAATATAGAGAAAATCTTTCAATAGAGACATTGCTTCTGGTGACCTTGGGGTCTCCAAGTTTCCTTAATTTGCAAGGATTTCTTCACTTCCTGTTTGTAGCTATGAGACAGGAAGTGAAAGAAAATGTTTGCCAATTGAGAGCTTCCCATGAAGGGGGTAAGCGCTTGCTGTGAGGAGCCGAGACAGCTGCCGAGGGACCCCAGAAGACGTGGATCGGGGCCACTCTGCAAAATGAACTGCACAGTGGAGGTAAGTATAACATGTTATATTCTTTACATTTTTAGTTTTTAAACCAAAGCCATATGTAGCGGTACCCTCACTCTCCCTCTTTTTCCTACGGTGTATGGCTTGCGTCTAGGGGTACCTGAGAGGAGAGTGCAGGGACACTACGCCAAGCTCGTCCCTCGTGTGTATAAGAGGGTTGAGCAAAGTTAGTTGAATTACCTCCGGGTCTGTCCACTGCATACGAAGCCTCAGTTGTCCCATGGAGATGTCTGCCAATAATAGAGCCCCACACCAATCGAAAGTCCAACACTCTTTTTTATTTCTCATACAGTACGGTGAACACACTCGGTTGAACTTTCAAAAACAGACGAACATGGGGTGTGGAAACGAGTAGGCCCAGGCACAACTAAGCTCTCCTATTCCTTTTTAGCGAATAGGCCAGGCGCACGGTCTCTGCCACCGACCGTGAGGGTGGTCTCTGCCACAGACCGGATGAACTGTTGGGCCCCTGCCACGGGCCTAATAGCAGGCCCCTGCCACTGACCTGAGTGAAATAGTTGGACCGCTGCCACCGATCATTGAACGTGGACTGAACTTCCTCTTTGAACTTGGCCCCTGTTCGGGAAAGATATCTCTCCGGGCGGTCTCCAGAGGTACACCCGGCACTGGCAATCTGCTGCACCAGGTCTTCGGGCGAGTCCCTCCTCTGGTCCCTTACGCCTCTGGATTCGGGTGCCCCACTCCCGGGGCCACCTAGGATGACCCCCCCCCCCCTCGCGGGACCCAGCGGAAGGTACTGGGCTTCCGGCCGAGTACCTCACCCCAGACTGAAGGTGTCTGGGATGGAACACGAACTCCAAGTGCCTAGGCCGCCTGGACACCGACCGCAACAGGCCTCAGGCTGAAGGTGCCCGGGACTTCCACCTCGTGGCAAAGATGTCCGCCCCTTTATACCCTCTCCCAGGATGCACAGCGGGTTCCCTGCCCCGCCGTACAACCGTTGCGAGAGGGTCACAAAGGGTACGGCACTGCAGTGATAGTTCAAGCCCGGCCCAAAGTGACAGCGCCACCTGCTGGGCCGCAGGGAACTATGCATCACTGATGTCCTCACCAGTTTAAAAAGTACATACCCGCTACACATACAACTCCATTAAATGCAGCCTCTCCATTACCCCATTACACGCAGCGCCGCAATATCCTGTTTACCTGGCAATCGGTCACACACGGTCCTGCCTGTGATAGAACAGTGGTCCAATCCTTGGTCAGGAGGCCGGCTGTGTGTGACTGATCGCCGGGTACACAGGAGATCGCCACTCTGTGTAAGCTGGCGACGCCCGCCCCCTCCTTCCGCTCAGACAGCAGGAATCTGCGTATATATCTTTTGTGGCGTTTGGGGGGCCACAAAAGATGTATATAGCCAAATTACCAGTGGGGCCATCTGCACTGTGAAGCGCCGTCCAATGAGTTCTGAAGCATTTGGCTGAATATGAGCCGATAATAATATTGCCCGAAACACTTCAGAATTCATCCTGCTGGTTTTGTCAGCAGTCACATCAATAAATACAAGAGAACCAGTTCCATTGGCACCATACATGCCCACGCCATGACACTACCACCACCATGCTTCACTGATGAGGTGG